>NCQV01059121.1:57963-70971 GCA_002740545.1 Lophocereus schottii | reverse complement strand
TACCAAGCAAACAAACAAACCACTTATCCATACTCTTAAAAAATTACCAAACTTAAAAAGCCTAATAATTGCCAACCCCATATTTTGGGGTAATTCCACTTCCACTAGAAAACTTTGATGTTACTTCACCATCATCACCACTATTGAGGTTTAACTTCATGACATCTCCACATAAGTCATCCACATTCATTTCTTCTATCGGCATGAGTGCTAATTAAAAGAGAACCAAAACAATAAAATAACTAAAATTAGAAACAGAACAAAAATATATAAATGGAAAATATAGGGAAGGGTAGAAACTTAAAGAGTAAACAAGGGGAGTAAAAAAGGGCATAAAGTGGAGAATAAAAGAGAAAGAGCAGAAAGTTTAGAAAACAAAGGCATCACCTTGATCAAAGACCCAATCCCTTAGGCAAATGACGGCCTCCAAAGTTTCCGGATTAAGAGAACTTCTATATGCATCAAGGACCCTTCCACCAACACTAAAGGCTGATTCGGATGCCACGGTAGACAATGGAATTGTCAACACATCTCGGGCCATTTGCAAAAGCATTGGACACCGAAATTGATTGGTTTTCCACTATACCAACACATCAAACCCCTCAATGAAACTAGGCAGTTTGTTTTCTTCCAAATACAATTCCAAGTCAGATTTTGTAACAGAAGCAAACTCCATACTAGAAAAATGATCAAAGTCGTAAAGGAAAAACAACATTAGTTTATTTATATAACACAAAAAAATGAACAAAAATTTTAAAAAAAATACAAAATGATACCTCAAAGAACTCATGACAACCTTTTTTAACTCCATTTGTAGCTTGAGTGAGAGTGCTAGTGCTAGATTTAGAGGATGAAGGAATATTGAACTTCCTTGTAGATTCATCAAACATTGCAAACAATCTATCCTTCAGCAAACCCAACTCAACATTATAGTTATCATTCCACACCTTCTTATATGCCCACTCTGCAAACTGAAACTTATAACGGGGGTCTAAAATCGCCGCAATGGCCATTATTGCACTAAATTCAGACCAATACTTCTCAAATTTTATGAACATCCTTGTTGCCATGCTGTTCAAGAAAGTATCCCTACTTTTCATATGTTGTTTCAACTCTAATTTCACTCTCAAAACATTTGGGAAGTAGAGATTGGCAGTGGGATACTTTGAACTAGAAAAGCTACAAGTAACCTCATAAAAAACCTTCAAGAAACCACAAATTTTTTCAATCTTTGTCCATTCATCAAACCTTGGACAATATTTGAAATTCCCTTCAACAACCTCCAAGTGATTGAATGCTTTTTTATAGTAAAGAGCACTTTCAAGTATTAGATAAGTTGAATTCCATCTAGTTGGGACATCTTGATGCAACCCTTTACTATAAACAATATGACAAACCTTCTACGAATCATGAAACCTTTGTTTTCTTACTTGAGACCCTTTGCAATACTTAACACATTCTCTCACTTTACCCACAACCTCATCAAGATCCTTTAGCCCCTCCTTAACAATCAAATTGAGTATATGCGCACAACAACGAACATGGAAATAAGAGCCATCACAAAGAAGCTTAAGTTGACTCTTCAACATATCAACACATATATCATTTGAAGTAGCATTATCTAAAGTCAAACACATCACTTTTCGATCAACACCCCAATCTTTAAGCAACATCAAGATCTTCTCAGCCAAGGCAGCCCCACTATGCGGTGGAGGCATAAAAGAAAAATTCAAGATTCTCTTTTGTAGGCTCCAATTCTTATTACTGTAATGGGCAGTGAGGGAAATATAACCATCAGTATTTAGTGAGGTCTAACAATCAGAAGTGAATGCAATTCTACCCGAGAAAGATTGCAAAGTTTCAATAAGTTTCTCCTTCTCCCTCATATATAACTTAAGGATATCATTTTTTGTCGTCTTTCTTGAAAAGAATTTGACATCTGAATTCAAGTAAGCAAACATGTCTTTCACACCATCATATTCAGTAAATTGAAATGGCAGATCATGCTTTACAACACATAAAGCAAGCAATTGACGAAACACATCAGCATCAAATTCAAGATGCCTACTACCCAATGAACTAGATCGACTCTCCAAAAGAAGTTGACCTATGTCTCTAGTGTTTCTTCTTTTACAGATTCCCAAAATGTCTTTTCAAATTTCCAGTGCCATACTTACTGTTTCGAGGATACATTTGGCCACATTTTTTGCATTTACAAAATAAATTACCTTCCACATCTGGTTCAAGAAACTCATAATGCTCCCACACAGTTGAAGTTAGTTTTCTTTGGCGTTCTGGAGCCTTACCACCTGCAAGCGGCTTATATGAGCCAGTCTTAAGAGTTGTAGTCTTCATAGCATGCCTGCTATCAACTTCAACTTCAACAACATTAACTTCCTCACCAGTAGACTCCACATCAATAGGGACTGAATCACAATCTTTTGAAGCCATGACTCTAACAACAGTAAAAATATACAAAGATTAATCTTTTGACGGGGATTATAAGAGCCAGTCGTAAATCTTAAGCATAACACTATAGCAAGCAAAGGGCAGCTCTTAGTACAAATCATGGTACAACATAAATGTAGAAACTAGAATAGTATTTATATAACACTGCATTTAAATCCAATTGACATTAACAATCACTTTATAAGCTAGGCTTTCCCTCTGTTTACCATACTAGTGTTTCTGTCTCCCATTCCTTTTCCTAATGAGCAACATTGAAATTTTTTGAGTTCCAACATTAATTAATTGAGGCCTAGGCCAAGCCAAACCAAAAGCCTGGAAACTGATATTATGCACTGCAAAACAGAGGATGTTTTGGTAGACAGTGTAGACACTAGCTTTTTGTTTTTTTTGTTTTTGTTTTTGTTTTTGTTTTTTTTTTTGTGTGGGGGGGGGATCAGAGCAGCTACTGTACGCGCAGATCAATTACATGAAGAAGCCTATGATACAAAAATGGCGCAACAATTGGCCCAATTGAAGTAGAAAAGCATTAACAGCAAAATCCAAATTGCTGTGACTCAAACCAATTGACATTATTCTAATTTTACAGATCTGAGAAGGGAATAGAAGAGGGATTGAATAAAACATAAGCTCGGATACAATCGTGAAAAAATAAAATAAAAATAGGAGTTTACCTTGCTAAAAATATCACCGGAGAGTTGAAGGTTTGTAGATCTGAAAAATAGAGAAGAAGAGAGGGAAAGAGCATCGCATTAGAACGACAAAAACAAAAAAAAAAAACCCAAAGAGTTATGAGTGGCCAAACCTTGCCGGAGAAGATGTCAACACCACCGGGAGTGAGCTGCTGTGTCGTCGCCGGAACAATAGAGAAGAAGAGTGGTGATTGAGCGTTGAGGTGAGGGCGTGAGGCAGGGAGACGGAAGGTGAGGTACTGAGGTGCGACACTGAGACCATGAGAGAGAGAGTGAGGGACCTTAGATGAGAGAGAAATAGAGAATGGAATGCGTAGAGAGCTTTTATACTAGGAGCCAAGCACCAAAAAAAACCCCAGTCCAGACTCTTCTTAGCCCGCCTAAAATTTCATTTCCAACAAAAAAATAAAAAATGAAAATTCTAAAACATGGCAACTAATCGAATAAACGCGTTAACGGGTAAACATGTTAACAGATTATACGGGTTAACCTATTAACCCGTTTAATTAAACGGGTTAAATAGGTTAATTTTCGTGTCGAAAATTTCGACCTGAACCTAACCCGTTTAATTAAACGGGTTAAACGTGTCAACCCACTTAATTAAACGGGTTGAAAGTCTTTACCCAAACCCGCTTAATTTCGTGTCGGGTTCGGGACGGTAATCGTGTCGGGTCAGCTTTTTCCAGCTTTAATTAAAACCATAGTTTGTGGCCAACTTGGACTCACCTTCAACTCATCCAAAACCATCCAAAAGTACAATAACTCCATCATAATCATTAATAATGCTAAAGATTGCCAAATCAAATATAAATCAATCCATAAATATAGTTTTAACTTAAGCTTGCATGAACATGATCAACCTCAACCTTTACTTACTATACAACTTATTCATTAATTATAACATCCAAAGTAACTCTTATTTCTATCAAAATGACAAGAACAACAATCAAACCCAAGATACAGGCAAAATCAACAAGATAGGGTTAGGGTGTTACTCACTTTGATGCTTGAAAAAGAGGTATGAGTGGTGTTGGATGTTTGTGGGAGTATGGGGCATGGCTAGTGTGGCTCTGGGTGGCTACCTGGTGGCCAAGGGATGGCAGCAAGTGGCTGATGTGATGGCTGGTAGCAACAACCAAAGAAGGCAGCCTAGTAGAGAGGGCGAGGAAGAGAGAGAAAAGGTCTTGAAACTTTGAGATTTACTTGGATGAAATGACTCTAAAATCAATTGGTTAAGATTTAATCTAGCAAAAGTAAGCTTAATCCAATAATAATTAGACATATGTAACGGTGATTTGCCAAACAAATGGGAGTAATGCTTGTTGGGCCGAAATTGGGCCTAAATGAGTTTTAGTCCAAAAATTCACTTTACACGATTGAAATTGTTCATAGCTCGAAGTTATTTTTTTTACAAGGTTATAATAATAATAATAATAATAATAATAATAATAATAATAATCAATTCTTAATTTATAATTATCGAAGCCTACTATCGATTCACCTGAAATTTTACGATAATTGAAACTCGAAGTTCAAAGTGGGACCCAACAAATTGTAATTTACTAAATAAATAAATTGGGTGTTTTTGAATTAATAAACATGATTTGGTTAAATAAATAACCATGAAAATAAAGATGATTTAAATAAATATGGGTTAGGGTCGGGATATTAAAAAGTACACAATTATGCATAGTAATCCTCTAAATCGGCACCCAAACACTCATAAAATTCCATGCAAATGTGGCATTCATCACTCCCCCATGCTTAAACCTTTGGTTGTCCTCAAGAAAACAATAGATAAAATGGATAAGGGGAGAGGCAACTAGGACTCAAAAATATAACAACCTCCTTAAAGTAGGCAAGTCATAGCATATCACAAACAGGAATAGCAATCAATGGCAACTCCTAAATAGCGCAAATGGAATTTTAAAATTAGGAGGATAAGGTTTTCGAAAAAGTATGAGACCACAAGCTTCACATCAGACTTGATCACCCCCCAAAGAACCACGGAGCACATCATGCAAGTACATAAGATTGATTGGAGCCAAATGGACCGGTAGAACCTTACTTTTGGGACATGCGAACCACTCCCACTCATGTGTTTGAAATATAGTATGGGTTCACTCAAGACTCATGCCAAAGATGCAATCTACCATATGTTTGATAAGATCTCAAATTCTCCATTACTAAAAATGTAATGTACACAAGACAATCAAGAGGACTTTACTAGGTCGTAATGTGGGCTAAAAAGGGTTTAGGGAAAGGAATGGATTAATGAATTTGGCAATGTGGAGCCATGTAGCCAAATGACTAGGGAGCAACCAAAACGCATTAAGAAACCATGAAGTTTACCAACAATCTGGGTTCCCCAACAATACATTGAAAATAGCCCAATGAATCAAATAGGAATGATTTGATAAAGAGAGAAACACAAGCTATTTATATATCCAATGCCAATCACGCATGCATTGTTTTTTGGGTTTTTTCTTTATTTTTTTTTAACATGATTTTTCTCTTTTTTTTTCCCTCTTTTCCTTTAGGAAATGAAATGAAAATTTCAATCAGTGAATTACATAAGAACTCGAATTATCAACTCATAGTCTAATATATATTACACAACCCGAACAAGAGGGGAATAAATCCAAATGCTCAATGTCATCAATCCCATAACAAACAAACATATTGAAGCCACCTCAAATTCAAATACTCCTACCCACTACATTAATGAAATGATGCTCCATAGACTTGGCTTAAAGGTGAGGAACATGTGCTTGGCCAATGGCTAAGATGAAGGGATCACAACAAGAAAAGGATTATAAGTCATAGGGGCTAGCAAAGGGGAAACAAATGTGTAACGTAAGGGTAGACTATTTGGTTATGTGGTTAAAACAACAAAAGAAAGAATGCGTCTATCATTTCATAAAATATGCACATGCTAACGTGGTTTTAAACAAGAATCTAAACAAGTTCTAGAGATGCAACATGGAAGCGTTACACACATGGAAAAAAAACATGAGACTAAATATAATTATTAATCCAAATAAGACTCAAAGTCTCATGGTATATCTACCAAAGTCTCAATTAGCTTATAAAAGGACTATCATGTACTAACATTAGTGCTAAAGATTACAAGGGATAACAAAGTTCCCAATTAAGATAAGGGTCAAAACAAGACATATTCATAAAACCTTCATAAGTTCAACACCAAAAGGGATTACGCATTAAATGTTACGCAAGCTCATAAAGGCTATTTTGCCAAAAGAATTAGCCTAAACAATCATCATTGAAGGCCTTCCCAAACCAATCCTCACTACCCCTATAGGAAATCTTATATGCAAACCTAACAGCAACTAAATGCAACACGCTAATGCAAACAAAAAGAAACCTAAAACTATATGCTCTAACTAGTATGCAACTTAAAAACCAAAATGGAAAACATAGAACTACCCTTCCCCCATGCTCAGATAAAGCATTATTATTTAAAGGAAAGAAAAGTAAGAGAAAGGAAAGGGAAAATAAGATATTATGATCTCACCAAGTTAGGTGCTAGATGCACCTAACCTAAGACCTCGTTATAATTGGGGCACATGGAGCATCGACAACTCCATCACATCTTCAAGACTTTGCTCACCACATTAGACATGCACATAGAAGCTTATTGACCACGACAACATGAGATTTACAAACATGGTACTGAGAGAGCATTAAGATAATAACAATAAAGAAAGTTAGCGATCTCCTTATCAAACTAAATACAATAGAAAAATCAATAGAGAAATTAAAGAAAGCATTCCACATGATTTTTCCAGGTGCATCCACTAGGTACATGCAATATGGGTCCCGGGAGGCATTATACCCACTAAAGTAACCTAGGGATATAAAATGATGAACATTCCTAGCAAACGCATCAATCATGTTGTCTTCATAGCCCAAATCAACATTAGTAGCGTCATAAATCATAGGATTATCAATAGACACATCCATCTAATACTTAGGGGAAGGACAGGGCTATGAACGCATAAGGTAAACATAGGAATGATCAAAGGGATTGGGGAGAACACTATCATAAGCAAGGCTAAGGAAGTCCTTATGTATAAACACATCATGTGACCCCTCCCGAGGAGTGTCAACTAAATTATTCACCTTATCAAAAGGGTCTTCCTACTCAATACGTGCATCAACAAACCTAGCAACTACCCTAAAAGGCTCACCCACCTCGAGCCTCGTGCACTGAGCTAAAGGAAGGGATGAATCAGTTAAGGTTAGGACAACATCAGTATTGTCCCTGGGCGATGCAAAGTCAGGTTAAGCATAGCATGCTTAATAAGGACACTGATTCCTTTATAGTTAAAAGAATTACACAAGTCACACCAAAAATGGGCACAATAAGCCCTAGCAGGGAATGTACAAGGATTAGCGAATGAATATCTAGAAACACAACAAGCCTTCTCAAATCCAAATGAATCACAAGCAATCCACCCGCACAAATACCATGACTCATCAACATTTTTACTAAGCAAACCCCAATACTCTAAAAGAGCACATGTTTTACTATTCATACCCTCATCAATAATGTCTAAAATTTTTCATTTATCCACACAATAACTACACTAAGCAAGAAAGACATTTAATCTCTTAAAATACCTCTAAAAAAATTCAAGCTTGAATTGAGAAAAACGAAAAATTACCATTATTGTTTTCTCCCCTCAAAACTTTTTTGTTTCCAATTTTTATTTTTCATTTTTTTAATTCTTCTAAGAAAAACAAAATGGTAAGTTAAAACTATCGAGAAAAATCCAATATTCAACACTAGCCCTCAGCAATGACGCCAAAAATAAAATGCACAAGGACTAGGTTGATCTATTGAGCTTTATCCCCTCAAGATAGGCTAAGCGAATCAAAATTTAAGATTGAAACTAAACTAATCTATTATCTAATCCAATGGATAAATAATCAAGGAATTATACAAAATAATCAATTTCTCAATTGATGTATCCATCAAGCACTTCTTCCTCAATTGGTTGTCCTAAAATCAATAATTGAATTGCCACAACCCTCTTTTAAGGAGAAGTGAAATACCTAAATTTAACCAATTAACATTTCTTAAGGGCTCTCAGTTTGTTTAGGTTCATTAAGCATGATTATCATCATATATATATTAAACGTTCGATGGAATGCATGTGTGATCGACATGTGGCATGCTACATAAGATGTCATCTAAGGTGACACTTGGGATAAGAATGCCATATAGGATAACAATATGATGGCGCCAAAAACGAAATGTACAAGGACTAGGTTAATCTATTGAGCTTTATCCCCTTAAGATAGGCTAAGCGAATCAAAATTTAAGATTGAAACTAAACTAACCTATTACCTAATCCAATGGATAAATAATCAAGGAATTATACAAAACAATCAATTTCTCAATTGACGTATCCATCAAGCACTTCTTCCTCAATTGGTTGTCCTAAAATCAATAATCGAAGTGCCATAACCCTCTTTTAAGGAGAAGTGAAATAACTAAATTTAGCCAATTAACATTTCTCAAGGGCTCTCAGCTTGTTTAGGTTCATTAAGCATGATTATCATCATATATATATCATACATTGGATAGAATGCATGTGTGATTGACATGTGCGATGCTACATAAGATGCCATCTAAGGTGACACTTAGGTTAAGAATGCCATGCAGGATAACAATATGAAAGTCTTCCATCATGTAATTAAGATGGATGTTGGTTATTAATGCAATTTTAATTCAATTTAATGTTATATGTTACGACTAATTCGTAATTGAATTTTGTTATAAAAAACTTAAATATAGAATAAAGAAATGATTTAGACATTACCTAATAAAAAGATTGAAGTGTGTTGGAAATTATTTTTGAGGTAATTATATATTGGGCATATAAATCTAAATATATTTATTTTTATATCTTTATTTTTGAGTGAATATTTCATGGGTTGGCACTGGACTGCTAATTGGGCTACTTATTTTGCATATTGTAAAGGTTGATTACTTAAGCATATCACATAATTGGATTTAGATAATATGAAATACAACAGAACCTTAATGTGATTGTGGATTTCATTTACGACTACTTTAAGTTGGTCCAATATTTAGTTTCTTTTCAAATTTATAACTTATGTTCATGTTATTAAAAAAACATTTCAGTGATTTATTCAATTTATATTTCACTTGATATTTTATTTTTCCCTTATAAATCATATTGTATTATTAGTTCTTTTAGCAAATTTAAATTTAAATTTAATAGGTAAATTAATGTATAAGAGTAGCTTGTCTACATTCCTACAATAGACCATAACTGACTTTATAAGTAGTACTCTTTTACTCCAAAAAAAGAACGGTAAAAGTTTTCCTAAATTCAAATGGTAATAAAATTTCTTTATTTGCTGCTAATCTCCCTTACTTTTTTTTTTAAAAAAAAATTTTCATTTTTCTTTTGCTGGTTTTTTTTAAATAATTATGTGCCAAAGAGATAAGATTAAGGCCAAAGCCTTATATGTCTTTTTGTTACTACTACCAACAAGTTTTCCCTGTTTTGTTGATCATAAGAATAATTAATCAAATTATCAACATAATGTGCAACAAACATATGAAGGGCCATCAACACTAATAAATAACATTAAAGGTGGCCATTGCATTATTGACATAATAAGTAATTGGCAAAAGTAAAAGCATATATAATGAATACATTTAAACCAATAGGAATCTCTAGGGGGAAAAATACACGTTTTAGTTAAGGCATATCCTATGATACTTTTATTTTTTAATTTTAGAATTTTCAATTAGCTCATTTTCTGTATTTTTAAGTGTAATGCTCCAATTCAATTACATATACTATCTTATTTTCTATTAATATGAATTTTTCAATAATGAGCATACTTAAAAAAAACCTATAGGCTCAAACTAATAAAAATAAATGTTATACAATCTAAAATTAGAACCATTTTAATCTTAAGTTAGTCAACTACCACAAGGCGTGTTTTACAAGTATATAGCAAACTAATCTACAATGGTAAAATGAAAAGGCACCAAAATGAAAAGAAAAATATACACAATTTAAAATTCCTACTTAAATTTGATCCCTTGAAATAAGATTACAATATATAATTAAGATAATGTCATGACTCCAAATATTTGCCCTACATACCAAAAAATGAAGTTCTGTACATCCGCAATTTATTCTCACTTGTACATAATGCACATTACATTACCATATGAATATTTCATGTTAGAACTACTTTTCACATGTTACATTTCACATTACCATATGATACTTTTTATTAAAAAAAAAACAAGTTAATAAAGACAACATTAAATTAATGAGAATACTATGGCTTTCTTTTACTCTTGTGCTCTCAACGTCAATATGGTTATTTCACATAATCATGATCTTTTTAAACTTTTAAAAAAGAAATCATGCAGCAACAAACCACATAATATATTAAAACAAAAAAAAATATAAAAAACTTCTTGACTAACAAGATTAAAAAGATAGATTGCACATAAAAAATTGAGGTACATGTAATTAAGGTGATTTTATGGGAAATAAAGTCAGAAAAGAGGGGTTACCATCAAGTCCATAGAACTCAGTATAGTATAGTACCAACAACAATATATACAACAAGATACTGATACTCATCAACTGAGAAGTAGTAACTATTGTGCAACGCACGAGTAAAAGACTACTATTCCCAATTTATCAATTGGTATGACTTTCTCAATACTCCACACAATCAAGTCAAATCCTATTGTTCTAATATCGAATATCAACTTTTAGTTCTTCACTCAATACTTAAGACATGTAAGAAAGTGATCAAATTTCTAGAAAGGCAATAATCATATGAGATTCAATAAAACAATCCAATAATTCCAAAATATTCAAAAAGATGAATAGCAAATCAATAACTTAACTAGTATTTGCATAAATCTAAAGTCAAAACAACAAAATCACAATAAAAATTAAAAACCGTAAATCCAAAAATGAGGCAAGAGAAGTGAAGGGAAGAGAAAAGAAGGGAAACAAAATGCTCAGTCAAAATCTTGCTTGAACCATCATTGCAAACCCGGATGGAATCGTTGTAAATTGTCACTTCTGTTCACTCTCTCTTCCTCTAATCTACTCTAAGTTCTAATCTAATTGATGAAATTGATAAGAGGAAATAGAATGTGGGAATGAAATGAGGCCAAAACAACCCTTTTATCACAAATATTCTACAGCCAAAACGAAAAATAACCTGGAAGTCGAACAATCGCAAGAAAACATGATGACCTTGGGGAATGGGGGCCACCACACACTGTGGGCACCTCTACAGACAGACCGTGGTCACTAGTGCCCTGGCTGGCTCTTTCTCATTTGAGTTGCTGCTCCTCTTAGATCTCCCTGGACTGTGGTATTGACAACAATTGGACCATATTGGGTGTCTTTTAGCCTCTTTACATAATTCTTCATTAATTTTCAGGATGTANNNAGGTTATCTTATCCAATTTCTGTAAAATATCATCAACAACACCAAACCCGAACAGAAAATAGAAAAGGGGCATAAAATTATAGAATTATGGATAGTAATCCTCTAAATTGGCACCCAAATACTCATGAAATTCTATGTAAATGTGACATTCATCAAGCATAGAGCTTGGTGGGCCATTAAAATGCTTAATTTTGACTTGAGTAAGCCAGGTGCGGAGAGGAGACCGCTACTAAGTGAACTACGAGTTGAGGTTTGTGGGAGTGCTAGATCTTATAAGAAGAGGGCTAAATTGTTTCATGACAAATATGTTTTTAGGAATGAGTTTGCCCCTAGAATGAAAGTACTCTTAGATGATTCTAAGCTTCATTTGTTTCCAGGAAAATTGAGATCCCGATGGATGAGTCCTTATATTGTGCACATGTTTTTCCTTATTGTGCAATTGAAATACAGGATCCTGAAAGAGGTTGAACCAGTTATTGGAGCTACCAAGCATAGAGGAAGTGGAGTGTTTGATACTCCGCAAGTCGAGTATGGACGAGTGATGTGCCTTTGAGATAGCTTGGGTGTACTTAGTACCCAACCTGGTTTGATTGAGATTTCTTTCCTTTTTTCTCTTTTTCCTCTTTTTCTTCTATTTTCTTTTTATATGTTTGCATGCTTTTATTTTTATTTCTCTTATGCATATTTGTATGGATATCTGAATTGTAGAGTCGTGTCCTTTGTTTTGTTTTTGAGTCCTTTTTTTTTTTAGTTTTCCTCTTTCCTTTCACATCTAATTAAGGCATTGTCTGATTTAGGTGCGGGGGTGGGGAAGCTAAGTTTCCAAATAAAAAAACTAAAAAATTTTGAAAATTCAAACACATTTGTGTTTTGTTTTGGGAATATATGTGTGCTATTCTTATTGATTGTGTTCTCTTGTACCATTAGTTATCAGGTTGTATATAGATGTGGTATGCATTGATAGAATTTCGTCCTAAGTGTGACGTTTTTATATAGTTCTATCCCCCAGCATTTGTTGAATGCAAGTTTGACTTTGGTAGATGAGCCTGTGAGATTTTGTGTCTTAAAGACTAATTCGTTGTTTTTAGTCTCACATTTTTTTTCCTTTTATGTGTGTCTCTTCTATGATTACATCTCTAAAACTTACTATGATTCTCTTGAAATCACATTAAGTAGGTGCATTAAGAGAACATGATAGAGGCATTCATTTGTATTGTAAACCACATAGCCAAATTACCACCTTATTTGAATGTTTTATCCTTTACTTACCGCTTTGAGTCTTGACTGTTTTTCATATGGACCCTTCCTTTTAACCCTCGGCCTAAGCACATAATTCCTATACCTAAGCCAAGAC
>NCQV01059121.1:26709-52361 GCA_002740545.1 Lophocereus schottii | reverse complement strand
TGGGATATTCATTTTCCATGTTAACTTTGTGGTGCTTGATACTGAGATAATGCCTAATACTAAGTTCCATATTCTCCAATTTCGGGATGCTCTTGCTTGGCTAAATCTAGTGCTTTGATTAACCGTTGAAATCTACAGTGAAATTGGCTTTTGTTAATGTGACTCTTAATTTGAATATCTTTAATTTGCAAAGGCACTCAGGTGGTTTTCATAATGTAGATCATTATAACCTTAACTAGGTAGGTGACTTCTCTTATGATGAGTTAGAGGTCAAGCATGTGGATAACTGTACTATTGAGTATAAGTCCTTTCTTAGGGATGATAAGCCTAAGTATAATGTGTGTTGTCTTTAATGATGTAGAGCACTATTGTTGATATTGTTTATGCCCATGATACTCCTACTATTTCACTCCCTAATGAGTCGTCACGTGTGATTGTTGTTTCCAATTTAGACCCGTACTAGGAGCAAAAATTGCTTGACTTACTATGAAAGAATAAAGAAGCCTTAGGATAGATGTTAGGGGACATCAAGGGTAATCACTGTACAGTTATGCAACAAAGGATCTAGTCGTACACCTTTTCGAGACCGTCATAGAAGGTTAAACCTAACTCCATAGGAGGTAGTTAGGAAGGAAGGATCAAAGTGGTTGGACTACGGGATTGTATACTTTATTTCTTATAGTGAGTGTGTTAGTTCTACTTAGGTTGAACCTAAGAAGACCCAAGTATTACTGTGATTAAGAATGATAAAAATGACCCAATCCCAACCAAGGTCCAGTATGGGCAGAGAGTTTGTATTTGTTATATGAAGCTAAATGTTGCCACCCGCGAAGAACATTTTCCCCTCCCTTTCTTAGACCAGATGTTAGAGATATTAGGTGGACATTCATAATACTGCTTTTCTTATGGTTATTCTAGTTGTACCCACTCTATTGCTCTTGAGGTTCAAGAAAAGACAACCTTCACCTTCCCTTTGGCAGTTATGCTTTCACAAGGATACCTTTGTGTCTATGTAATACCCTTGATAATTTCCAAAGATACATGATTTCTATGTTCTCTAATTAGGTTAACACTAAATGGAAATTTTCATGGATGATTTTCAATTTTTAAGTCTTTTGATAATTGTCTGGCCGATTTGGGGAAAGTCTTGAAAAGGTGCAGGGAAAAATATTTAACCTTAAATCAGGAAAAATGTCTCCTTATGGTGAAAAAGGGGATCGTCTCAAGCTATGTGATTTCTAGTGATGATATTGGGGTTGATAGAGCCAAGATCAATTTGATTGCTAATCTTCTCCGTCCCACCTGTATGGAAAATGTTAGGTCTTTTGTTAGACATGCTGGATTTCATTGTAATTTTATTAAGGAGTTCAGTAAGATTGCAAAGCGTTTATGCATCCTTTTATTTAATGATGTGCCATTTCACGTCTTTAAGAAGTTTTTAAAGGCGTTTACTAAGCTGAAGAAAGCCCTGGCCACTGCCCTCATTTTGTATCCTCCTGTCCAAGGCAAGCCAATTGTGTTAATTTGTGATGCTTCTGACTATGTTGTTGGGTTTATTTAGGATAGTGCAATCATAAGAAAACCCACATGATCTATTATGGTAGCTAAACATAAAATGATGCCCAGACAAGCTACATTGTGAATGAGAAAGAGTATCTGGTTATGTCTGCCACTTTTGAAAATTGTAGACCTTACTTAGTTGATTCTCATTATCTTTACTGATTATACTACACTCAAGCCCCTTCTTCGAAGAGGGATGCTAAGCCCAGGCTTGTGGGCTGGATGCTCTTACTACAAGAGTTTACTTATGAAATTAGAGACAAGAAGGGCTCTTAGAACCGACCTGCTGCTAACCACTTGTCAAGGATTGTTTATGCTAGGGGTATTAAGGCCCCTATTTTGGAGTGCTTCCATGATAAGCAGTTCTTTATAATTCACTTTGACCCTTGATATACTAATATTATGAACTATCTTATAACCAGTAAATTTGTTGAGCGTTAGAATAAGGATAGATTTTTGCACTTGCTGAAGCTTTATTCAATCATAATAGGGAGAGATTTTTATAGTTTAAATTTTATAATTGGAATGATCCTTACTTGTTCAAATTCTATTCTAATTAGATTCTTAGGAGATGTATGCCAGATCATGAGGTTAAGAGTATCCTGTCTTTCTATCATAACGAGGTCTATGGAGGGCACTTTAATTGGAAAACAACTATGACCAAAGTTTTTTAGTGAGGATTTTATTGGCCCACTTTGTTTAAGGACACCTATGATTACTATAAGAGATGTCTTAGATGTTAGCAGTAAGGTCATATCACTAGGAGGAATACGATCCCTCTCAACCCCTTTATTACAGTGGAGATCTTTGATGTGTGGGATATAGATTTTATGGGCCCATTTTTGATTTCTTTTAAGAATTAGTATATTTTGCTGATAGTTGATTATGTGTCTTAGTGGGTTGAGACTATTCCCACCAAGACTAACTAGGATAGAGTTGTGAAATTTCTAAGGAAGAACATCTTTATTAGATATGACATCCCTCATGCTATTGTCTTTTACCAGGGTGCCCTTTTTAAGAACTGATCCTTAGATTCGTTGCTGAAATGGCACTCTATTATCCATGGCTAGCCACCTCCTAACATTCACAGATTAGTTGGAATGTTAAGGTTTGTAGCAAGTAGACTAACCAAATTAAGTAGAAAACTATCAAGAAGAACAAGAGGGATTGGGCCGACAAACTTATTGATGCTTTAAGGGCTTATGAGGCAACTTTCAAGACTCCCTTAGATATATCACCTTATACGATGGTCTATGAGAAGCCTTGTCATCTCCAAATTGATCCTGAGCATAGAGGTTGGCAGGCTATAAGGATCTTCAACTATGATCTTATTACTGCAGGTGGGGAGAGGAGATTACAATTGATCGAGTTAGAGGCTAAGTGACATAAGAGTGCTAGATTGTCTGAGACGAAGGCCAAGTTGTCTCATGATAAGTTTTGGGAGGGACTGTGCCCCATGCTTGAAAGTGCTTTTGTATGATTTGAGATTGCATTTATTCTAGGTAAGCTTAGGTCCCGCTAGATGGGTCCCTTTGTTATTACTCATGTATTTGCTTATGGTGTAGTTGAAATATAGGATCACACTATTGGGGTGAAACCGAATGTTAATGGATAAACATTGAAGCAGTTCCTAGAGAGGAGGATATAGAGTGTCTCATGCTCCACAAGCCGGCTAGTGATTTCTGATAAGTAGTGAGGTAGCTCAGCCACATTCAATATCTGACCTAGTAGTATGGTTCTATATGTTGTATATAGTTGTGTATAGTGGCTTTTATTTTTTGTCCATTCTTTTGGCTTTTATGTCCTTTATACTTCATTTCTCATAATGTGGACGTTGTGTGATTTTGATGTGCAAGAGGAGAAGTTATGCTTCAAAATTTTGAAACAAAAAAAAGAGAAATATTTTCAGCAAAAAAGAAAAAATCTACATTTTGTGGGTGGTTTTGAGTGAGTTGTCCTATTTTGATTGATTTTGACCCCTTGTCTCTTGTTGTTGGGTCATATATAAGTATAGTGTGCATGATAGACCTTAGTCCAAAGTGTATCAGTCCATATCCTAGTACTAACTTGGTTGTTTCGTTATAATTTTGTGTACAACTCTTATTTATATATCACCATTATCTTCCAGTCTTAGGATTCCATAGTTGATTCTCCTACTTATTTTGTTTTCTATTTTGTTGTTTTTTTATGAAAAAAGGACACAAAAATTCAAATATGCACACACACACACATACATGTGTGTACGTGTGTGTCTGTATTGAAAAGGTCAAAGTAAATCATAAAATTGGGATTGACGAGTATCTCTTTAAGGCATGAACTATTAGGTACTACCATTTAAGGCAATATAGTTATTGGAAAAGCTGTCCTTTGAAATCAATGAGTTAATAAAATAGTTAAGTGGGATTGAATTGGGCTCTGGCAAGCCTAGCTATTTAGGAGATCGTACACTTGCACACCATGTACTGGTATGGATAAATTATTGTGATGATTTATGGGGTTAAAAGTTGGAGTACGACTGTCACAAGTACGGACCAAGTCTTGATATGTACATTATGTTTATGTATAATCTAATATTTAGGTTGCATAAGCGATATGTTGGTCAAGTGTGTATAGTTTTCCTTTATGTATATTATTCAAAGAGATTTTCTATTTTTCTTGTTTTCTTTTTCTTTTCAACTTTGCATATTTTCTTGGTATGATTTTTACACGCCCTCACGAGACTTCACTCGTTGACTAGGGTGCATCTAGGGGTTTGAAGGGCTTATTGTATATGCTAAGTGCGACTTAGATTCCTATAAAAATGAGGCAGCTGTCTTAGGCAAAATTTATTTTATTTTATTTTACTTGGGGATGAGCAAAATCTTTGTGCGGGGTATTTATATGGATACACAATGTCTATTTAAGTACTTCCAATTACTGAGCTTTTGGTCGTAATCGAGATTACTCTTGGATTTTATTTCATTTTTGTTCGATTTGCAGAACGCAATATTCGTTTAAAAAATGGACGTGAAGAGATAACTGAGTGCAAGCATCTAGTCATGGCAACATTCCACCTTAGCCTATTATCATGCATGGACCAACTTATACTCTTTCTCATGTGTGGGCTTGATCAACACTGCCGCAAGCGCACGGGTGTTCGTAGTATAGATAAAGATATCGTTCCTCAGGGACTAAAGTAATCTATCGGGCCTAGTATTGTCAGAATACGTTAAGCAAAACTCAATTTTAAGTGGAGCTGATTAACCAATGCAATAAACTTGCTTAAATCAATAAGAGAAAAACATCTAGGAATTTTCACAGTTATGGAAGAGAATTGGATCAGAATGAATAAATATGTGGTATTCTCTAATTGGTTAATTCAGAGGAATTGTAATCTCGTCAAGAAACTTGATATAGTCTTTCGAAATTAATCAAATTTACCTAAACCAAGCAAACCTCGTTCTTTCAAACTAATTTGACTTAATCCTAGGTTAATATTTTCAATTAATTACTAGCCCTCCTATCATATAAGTCTCTCTTCCAAGACAAAGTTATGCTACGTCTAATCAAGCTGTCCAACAACCAAATGTCGTCTTTCAAATGTTCACTCGATTGTTTCAAATGTGCAAATAAATTTTGCCAAAAAATCAACTCACAACATATCAAATACTTGATAGAACGAAACTAAACCAACCATGAAAATAAGCGCAATTGAATAAATTAAAACATGATCCAATAACAATTCTAAAAACTACTAAATTGCAAGACTAAGAAAACTACTCAGCATAATTGAAGATAAACTAACCAAAATGATCGAAAATCCTGAGCAGAATGAACTCAACTGAGATGGCCTTCACCAAGGGCTTCCGCCTCTGAATCAAACCCTCTCACACTCAAAACTCAAACAAAACTAAACTAAGAACAAAATTAGTGAGAAAACTAATCTAAACTAAACTACTTGCTTTGCTTTGCTTTGGAAATGAGTTGAGTGTGCTTTAGAATGCTGTAGAACATCTCTATTTGTAGAGGATTTCAATTGATCTCAGCCACACAGCCAAGGGAAAATGAAGTGGCAACAGTTACAGGCACACCACGGTTCGTGGCCTCTACCACGGGCTAACCGTGGTCTGTGCTAGATGTGGAATTTTGCTCCTTCTTTTTTGTACGGTCGTGACAACTCATAGATAATCATGGGGCAGGTCAAACACAGCCATTGAAGGGTAAATGCTTGGTAAAAAGACTAAAAATCTTGCAAAATGTATAAAACAACTATACCCAAACATAAATTGAGAATAGGAGAGTAAATAACATCATTAAGCACAAAATTCTCCTAAAAACAAGGCAAAATATCCCTAAAACAATGTGCATATAAAGCACTTATCAAACTCCCACATGCTTAAACTGTTGCTTGTCCTCAAGCAATGCAAGGATTAAAGATATACATAGCCTCCTCAGCATAGACATAAATAACATTCAAATGGTAAGGATGATCTAAAAGTAGCCCAAAAAGATGTAAAAATATCATTAAAAAATAGAATAAGGAATGAAATTTCAAAAACGTTTTATAGACCATAATGCAAAAATTGAACCAATCATCCTCCAAGTTGTCAAATACAATAATTCTAGCACACGAAATGAGTAAAACTTGCAAGCTCGATATAACCTCACTATAGCTATATGTCACTCAGCACTCATGTGTTTGACAATTTATATATATAAAGGATCTCTCAATTCCCATTCCTTTGACACAAATCTACCATAAGCTTGACAATATTCTCAAATTCGCCACCACTGAAATACAAATACATTAAACAATCATGAGGATTTTGACAGGGATGTAACGAGACTTAGGGTAAATGTAAAAGGGGAACAAATGTTTTTAGGAAATGAGGAGCTAAAATCCACAGACTAAGAACTTAAACAATTCCGATGCATCATACTACATCCTCCTCGAACCATATCAACAAAATAAATCCCAAAATGAAAAGAGATAGAGTCGAAAATCACAAATATCTTTCATTCCCACCAAGGCTAATCACTTTCTTTGAAATTTTTCTTTTTTCTATTTTTTTTCTTTTTCTTTTTTTTTGTTGATTTCTTTCACAGAGGAATAGCCAATGGAATTCCATAACGAACTTTAAAATTAAACTCTTCTCTAAACTTTACACAATAAGACAAAGGATTTATCAAATGTTTGCAAGCCTGCACCAAACAGCCAAAATTCATTAAAAAGAATAACAATCCACCATACTAACGCCCTATTAAACTTGATGCAAAAGAATATATGGCCCTCTACCCTTGGCTTAAGGATAAGACAAGTATTTGGCCATGGACTAAAAGTAGGAGGTTTAAATCAAGAAAAACGGTTACAGGCTTAAAGGAGTTAACAAAGGATGCAATACATAACAAGGGTGGCTATTTGGCCAGGGGTTTCAAATAAATCAAAGAAAGAAAAATGTCTCAATCATATTACCTAAATGCATATGTGAAATGTGGTCTTGAATAAGAATCAAGATAAGTTCTAGAGAAATGATATCAAGGAAGAGTCACACATGAAAGAAAATATGAGACTAATAATGAAGAATAGTCTCTAAAGGCTCAAAGTCTCATGGGACATCTACCATAGTCAAAACTAGCTCACAATCACACATGCCAGAATTTCATGTAAAGACTTATAGGGAAAATCAATTCGCATTCAACATATGGTCAAAATATGGAATTCAGTTCAAAAATTCATTCATAAACTTTTATGCACAATTTGGGCGAATCAAAGGATCAAACTAACCAAAGACAGCTACCTGTTAAGCCAAAAATCAAGTATTGTTTTAATAGTTATTTTGATTATATTTTATATATTATTTCATCTAATTTACTTTATTGCATATATTTTTCTGGTTAAGAATTAATAAAATAAAGAGGAGAAGGGAGACGTTGAAGTTCGGATTTTACATGCTAGGCTATCAAGTCCGACCAAAATAATGATTTATGGAAAATGTTATTTGCATAGTGATTTATTTGGGTTAAGGTTACAAGAGTTGAAGAGAAGCTAGAAGACGTGTGAGAGAAGGAGTCTAAGGAAAAAAAAAAAAAACCCTAGTTGCTAAAACCCTACCTAACTCTCCTCCTCATCATATATCATCATCACGCTTCATCCACGGCCGCCTTCGAACACCAAAACCTCACACCTCCACCTTCACAATTCATCCTCATCTCACCATCATGCCTCTCTCTCCCTAACCATAAAACTTCATCACCATCTTCAACATCATAATTCTTCATTATTCATCAACTCCAGCCGTGATATACAAGTAGTACTATTCGGTTTTTTTAATTTCAATTTAGTTCTTGTATTTCCTTTTTTTTTGTGTTTAGTTTATCGTTAAACATGGAAGCCTTGGTTAATTATTGTAATTTTATTTTTAATATGAGTGAGTAACTTTCGTATGCTTCGTATAATCTATTTGAAACCATGATAAATTAACTATTTTGAAACAAGTTTTATGCTTTATTGTTTAGTTGATTTTTATTCATGATTCTATAACTATTAGTATTTATTGTTTATGATATTCGTGTTATATTAATTAGAATGTATGCTAGTTAGTTTAATACGAATTCATATGATAGTTTAAAAGGCTTTAATACGTAAAAGTTATGGTCTTTTAGGCATTACTATCACCCTAATTGATCATAGATGACTCAAACTCATCTCTTTTAATTAGATGATCGTTATAGATTTTTGTTAAGTCAATTTGCTGGTAAATTAGTCACAAGGTGTTAGATAATGTTTTTCTAATATGTAATGCTCTTCTTTGATTAAATTCTTGCACTGGTGTGAGGGTTATCAACACTAGTATAGTTTATATTAGGGTTGGATTTAAATAAACTATAATATAAGGAAAAACGAGAACGATCCACTGGTGGTTGTCTTCTACAGCCTAACTCATAAATAAATCGATTTGTGCATTGATGATAAGTATTAATTTGCATGGTGGATATAGATTATGCTAAGTAGTTTTCATAAATTTGGGATCTTTGATAATTATTTGTTGCATTTCAGTTAATTCATTTAGTTGTCAATTTTTATTCATCAATTTATGAGCTTTAATATAAAGTTTGTTTACCCCCCAAAAGAGTAGTCTTTTAGGAGTGTCTTGGTAATATTAGATCAGTTAGATTTTGAGTTTTAGTATTATTATAATTTTCAGATTTACTTTATATTCTGTTTTGCCTTTTAGTTACCGGTTTGTTAGAAATTAAGGTAAAAATAGTTCCTTTTGTGTTTTTTTCAAGTTTTAATCCATCCTAGGGTTTATATAGTGTCCTATTCTGCCTCTATTTAATTTCGGAAGTTTTGGAAATTATTTGATAATTTGTTAGAATTATTTCGTGAATTGGATATGTGCAGGTTTTTGTTTCAATAAATCTAAAAATTACGTTTTTAATTTTCATTTCATGTTTTTGAGGTGTTATTAAGTCCAGAAAATTATATCCTTAAATTTGGGTAATTTAATTATTTAATTTCATATTTATATTAGTGTAGTTTATTTTTTTCTAATTTCAGATTTTATTTTCTGTTTCATTTGCTGGAATTGATTTTGTGTTTTAATTTTTCTGAAATTAATTATTTATAATTATGGAATTATAAAATTATAAACTTGTAGAATATTAGTTTAGATTACTGTTTGTAATTTTTTAGTATTAATTGTCCGCTTGTTATTTTCTGTTTTAATTTTTAGTTGAATATTGTGTTATTATTTCTGTTTTTTCTTTCTAGATTATTTAGGATAGCTATTTATTGTTTTATTTTTAGAATAAAACTGAGAATATTTAGGAGCAATATTAAGTATTTTTCTAGATTTTTATTTATTAAATTTGACTTATTTTAGAAATACAAAGAGAGGAAGCAATAAATTAGAGTAGTAAGATCATTTAGAATTAAACTAACTTTTTGGCATAATCTTTTCTCATGAGATCGATCCCTACTTTCCTATGCTATAAATATTATTTATAAATCAAAGTAGTGGTTAAATTTGTAGCTGTACGACAAGCTTTACAAATTTTGGCGCCGTTGCTGGGGAAAGAAAATAAAATCGTTAGCTCACCTCTATTTAATTTTACTACTTTTATTGTTTTGTTTTAGCTCCAGTATTTTATTTTTGTAGGTTGCCTTTAATTTATGAAATTAAGCAGTGGTAATGAGATTGGAGAAGACAAGGAGCAAACGTTGGAAGTTAAAAACAAAGAAAGTTATCTGAACAAGTAAGTCTTAAGATTAAAGAGGTAAGAATGCTGACTTTTTGGGAACTTGCTGCCCCTAATCTAGAAACCCAGCCTTTGTCCATTACTTATGCTGCATTAGATAAACCTCTAAAACTGAACTCTGGATTCATCAATCTGTCAGCCAAGTTTCATGGATTAGCTAGAGAGGACCCATACCGTCATATTAGTGAATTCCTTATTACATGCTTTGCTATGGTGCCTGAGGGGATTATTGAAGACCAAATTAGATTGAGAGCTTTTCCTTTTTCTTTACTTGGTAATGCTAAAGATTGGTTGTAGTACATGCCTACTGGATCTTTCTCTACATGGACTGCATTGCATAAATCATTTTTAGAGAAATTTTTTCCAGCATCCCGAATTGGATCTATTAGGAAGGATATATGTGGTATCAAACAAATAAATGGGGAAACTTTATGCGAGTATTGGGAAAGATTTAATAAACTGTGTGCTAGTTGCCCCCATCATCAAATAACTAAATAGTTGTTGATTCAATATTTTTATGAAGGGTTGCTTCCTATACATCGTAATATGGTTGATGCTGCTAGTGGGGGGCTCTAGTTAATAAAACTCTAGCAAAGGCTAGAGACTTATTCAATTTAATAGCCCAAAATACTCAGTAGTTTGGTGCTAGGGAGTTGCCAATTAAAAGGGTTAATGAGATTAGTTCTAATTCATCTATAGAGAATCAGTTATCTCATATTACTACTGTGTTAAATAAGATTGTCACTGGGGGGTACAAAAAGCAGTCATTTATGGAATTTGTTGTCTAGAGGGGTATTCTACTGATGCATATCGTACATTTCATGAGGGAAATGTTAATACTGTATATTCTAACCAAGCTCAAAGGAGGTATGATCCATATTCTAACACCTATAATGAAGGATGGAGAGACGACCCTAATCTTAGGTATGGCCCTAAAACCAATCCACCTGGTTTTGCCAAACATCTTGTCAACCTTCTAATCAAGAAAGGACCAACTTCCTACTAGAACAAGTCCTCAAGAAGATGGATGATAGGTTCCAGATTATGGAAACAACTCTTAAGCAGGTTTGAGAGAGACAGACTGCAACTGATACCATAGTTAGTAACTTACAGGCTCAAATGCAAAATAGGTTACCATCTCAACCTTATCCTAACCCTAAGAAGAATGTTAGTGTCATGACACTTAGCAGTGGGAAAGAGCTAAAAGAACCTACGAAGAGTAGAGACGTTGATCCTGAGTTATAGGTCAAAGGAGCTGAACTGGAATTAGAAGCAGATTCTAATTTTACTACTAAGGAAATAGGACAGAAGAAAATAGAGCCTTTTAAGCCAATTCCACCCTTTCCTAGTAGTTTTGAAACCCTACTTCTAAGGTGAATGAGGCTAACCAAGAGATCTTAGAGACATTAGAAAGGTAGAGATCAACATACCTCTCTTAGATGCCATTAAACAGGTGCCTCGTTATACTAAGTTCTTAAAAGAATTGTGTACTACTAAAAGAAAGTTAGTAGGGAATGAAAAGGTAAGTGTGGGGGAAAATGTGTCTACAGTTTTTCAAAGGAAACTTCCCCCTAAGTGCAAAGACCCTGATGTGTTTTCTCTTCCTTATAAAATAGGAAATCTTTACTTTGATAAGGCTATGCTTCACTTGGGTGCATTCATTATTGTTAAAGAAGACTGGTATAGTGATTCAGTTAGCTGGTAGGAGCAGTACTTACCCAGATGAAGTTTTAAAGAATGTCTTAGTCCAAGTGACTGAACTTGTGTTTCTTGCTGATTTTTATGTGATGAACATGGGGGATGCATGTCATGATATTCCCATCTCGCTTGATAGGCCATTTTTGAAAACAGCTAGGACTAAAATCGATGTGCATGAAGGAGCATTAACCATGGAATTTGATGGTGAAATGATTAAATTTAATATTTTTGATGCCATGAGATTTCCTACTGATGTGAATTATGTGTATGCACTTGATGTTATTGATGAGTTATCCCTAGATATTTATGACTTGTCTAATCAAGATGAATTATTTACTGTACTTACTAAGAGTCTTGATCATGTGAGTTTCAAAAAGTGCCATACCAGGTTAACGATAATCTAGTTGATGTGATAGGGTCTTTGTTCCACTTGCAAGAGCATAATGGACCTACACAAGTTTGAATTGCCTGATAATCATGCTAAATTGCTTCACTCTAGCATTTTACTCCTAAATTGGAACTAAAACCCTTACCTGAGAACTTGAAATATGCTTATTTAGGGGATAATGAGACTTTGCCTGTCATCATCTCTAATGCACTTACCTTGGACCAAGAGGAAAAACTTGTTAAGGTGCTTAGAGAACACAGCGAAGCTATAGGGTGGACTTTACCAGACTCAACTTCATGCTCACATAATATCACTTTAGAGAAAGATGGTAAGCCTAAGAGGGATCCTCAGAGGAGACTTAATCCACCTGTGATGGAGGTGGCCCGGAAAGAAATTCTTAAGTGGTTAGATGCTAGAGTACTATACCCCATTGTTGATTTTGAGTGGGTTAGTCCTATCCATGTGGTTCCTAAAAAGGGGAGAACAACAGTAGTGCAAAATAAAGAAGGTGAGTTGATACCTACTAGAGTGCAGAGTGGTTGGAGAGTGTGCATTGACTATAGAAAGCTTAATAAGGCCACTAAGAAGGACCATTTCTCATTGCCTTTTATGGACTAGATGTTAGAGAGATTAGCTGGAAGGTCACATTATTGCTTTCTACATGGCTATTCAGGTTATATCTAGGTCTCTATAGCTCTTGTGGATCAAGAAAGGACCACCTTTACTTGTTCTTTTGGCACTTATGCTTTTAGATGTATGCCTTTTGGTCTATGTAATGCACCTACGACATTTTAAAGATGTATGATGAGTATCTTTTCTGATTTTATCACCAAAATTATGGAAGTTTTCATGGATGATTTTGCTGTACATGGTGATTCATTTGATGATTGCTTACATCATCTTACTCTAGTGCTTAATTTGGTACTTAATTTTGAAAAGTGTTATTTTATGGTGGAGTATGGGGTAGTACTTGGACATGTAGTATCATTATGGGGGTTAGAGGTAGATAAAGCAAAAGTTGACATCATTCAGTCTTTACCTTACCCAGGTGTGTCAAGGGTGTGAGATTATTCTTAGGGCATGTAGGGTTCTATAGGAGGTTTATCAAAGATTTTTTTAGGATTGCTTCTCCTTTATATGCCTTGCTTATAAAAGATTCTTCATTTGATTTTAATGATGATTGTATGAGGGCTTTTGATAAGTTGAAGTTGAAATTGACTACTTCACCTATTATACAACCCCCAAATTAGGTCTTACCATTTGAGTTAATGTGTGATGCTAGTGATAAGGTAGTGGGGGCAGTTTTAGGTCAAAGAGTTGGGAAAGTACCTCATGTGATTTACTATGCTTCTAGAGCTTTTGACTCTACACAGTGTAATTACACCACTACAGAAAAGGAAATGTATGCTATTGTTTTTGCTCTTAAGAAGTTCCGTCCTTACTTGTTGGGTGTTAAAGTTACTGTTTATTCTTATCATTCTACTCTTAAACACCTACTAGAAAAGAAAGATTCAAAGCTCAGATTGATTAGATGGATGTTACTATTGTAAGAATTTCAATTGGAAATTAAAGATAAACCTGGAGCTAAGAACTTAGTCGCTGACCAACTTAGTAGACTGGAAATGGGGAAAAGTGGTAGTCCTTTTACTGATTGTTTTCCTGACGAGACTTTGTCTGCTGTCAGTAGTAGGTTGCCTTGGTATGTTGACATTGTGAACTACATAGTCACCACAACCTTTCCCATTGACTTGTCTAGAGCTGAAAAAGAAAAGATAAGAGGTCAATCTAAATACTATGTTTGGGATGAGCCATATCTATGGAAATTTTATAATGATCAAATAATAAGACGTTGTGTTGATGACAGTGAAATTCATTCCATTCTAACCTTCTGTCATTCTTCAGAAAGTTGGGGACATTTTGGACCCAAAAGGACAGCACATAAAGTTCTTGAGTGTGGATTTTATTGGCCTTCTGTTTCTCGCGATGCTTATGATTTTCGTAAAAGATGTGAAGCATGCCAAAAGACTAGAAATTTTTCAAGAAGGAATCAAATGCCGTTATATAATGTTTATGTTTGTGAAAGTTTTGATGTATGGGACATTGAATTCATGGGACCTGTTCCCCCTTCATTTGGGTACACTTACATTCTTGTACTTGTTGACTATGTATCCAAATGGGTAGAAGCTGTAGCTACTAGAGTTGGTGATGCTAAAACTATGGTGAAACATGTTAAATCTCTCATTCTACATAGATATGGAGTACCAAGAGCAATCATCAGTGATAGGGGGACTCATTTTTGTAATAGAACTTTAGGTATCTTGTTCGCCAAATATCATGTGACTCATAAAGTATCTGCTAGTTATCTCCCCCAAACAAATGGTCAAGCTGAAATCTCTAATAAAGAAATCAAGGGCATACTTAAAAAAGTAGTTGGGCCAGACAGGAAAGATTGGACTCTTAGGCTAGATGAGGCTCTTTGGGCTTATAGGACTGCATATAAGACCCCTATTGGTATGTCACCTTACATGGGAAGTCATGCCATCTTCCTATTGAGAGAGAACATAAGTCATATTGGGCTGTGAAGCAACATAATCTTGATTATGAGTTAGCAGGAAGAGAACGTAACTTGCAGTTGCAGGAACTAGAAGAGATTCGCTGGGAAGCCTATGACAATTCAGTCATTTACTACAAAGATAAAGCCAAAGCATTTCGTGATGCTAAACTTGTCAGAAAAGAATTTTAGGTAGGTGAGAAAGTGCTATTATTCAATTCAAAATTGAGACTCTTTCCTGGTGGTTAGGACCTTTCATAGTAGTAAAGACTTATCCACATGGTGCTGTTGAGATTAAATCCTTTGCTGCTAACAAGATTTTCAAGGTAAATGGTCACAAGCTAAAGCACTTTTATGAACGAGATCAGGTATGCTTAGTGGAAGAGATCCAACTAGAAGATGTGTGAGCTCGTTTCCGTCGAGCCAATGACAGTAAATAAAGACGCTGGTTGGAAGACAACCCAACGTTTTTTAGGAAAGTACCTATTTAATTTTGCTTTTATTTTCATTATTTCCATCTTTTTGCATGCATTAAGGACTAAACATGAATTAAGTTTGGAGGGTGCATATTGTATTTAATCCCTGCAGTGTTTCTTCTTAAAAAACAAAATTTCTTATAAATAGTGCATGATATGAGTTTATGCTAAGCTTGCTTGCTTAAAAATTTTTTTTTAGCTATTTATAGTTTATTCTTCTATGAATGAAGACTTCTGAGCATACTAGCTATCATTCAGAGAAGTTAGAGTTGATCCTCATATATCTCTTTAATGAGTAATTGTCATGATTGTTCATCTTATTTGGTCATGTATTATATCCGCTTTAGAGGTAATAAAATGACTTAGCCCATTTCCTAGACTATTGAATTACTAGAATAATTCTTGAAAAAAGAAAAGAGAGTCAAAGTCGGGAATGAGAAGTACCCCTTTGAGGCATGCGCTATTGGGTGCTACCCTTTAAGGCAATATTACCACTGGAAAGCTTGTTTCCAATACTAGTGAGTTAATAAAATAAATAAAAATAATGATGAAAATAAAATGTTTGCTCCAGCACCTCGATTCGGGTGTGTGTGAGACAGGAAGTGTTTAATTTTTAGGACCCTATATGGGCCTCAAATATATGCGCAAGTGGAGTTTGAAAGAAAAAAAAACAAAAGAACAGAAGATGAAGAAGAGAAAAATAAATACAAGGCACGTTTAGAATCAATTCAAAGAGTTATCCTACCTAGTTCAATTGTCCCTATAGCCATACCGTACATCAACTTTTTTAGACCTCTTGATCGGTGTAGGCATATTTAAAAGAGATGGATAATTATTGATCTGGTTATTTCATTAAGGAAATATTGTGAGGTTGATGAAGAAACTCTTTGATGGTAGTTGGATGTCTAGTAGTTATTCACTTGTTGGAGGAAGAACTTATTATTTTTCAATAAACCAGTTTTTAAAGCAAGCCAATGCCTAGTATGAATATCATAGTTATGCATGACTTTATAAGAAAGAAAGAGGGTCAGTTTTTAGGTCAAGTCTAAAATTTCTTTACACGAGGACGTTCAAAGTCTAAATGTGGGGGAATTTGTTAAGCCAAAAATCATGCATTGTTTTAATAATTATTTTGATTATGTTATATATATTATTTCGTGTAATTTACTTTATTTTATATATTTTTCAGGTTAAGTATTAATAAAACAAAGAGGAGAAGGGAAGACGTTAAAATTCGGATTTTACACGCTTGGCTATCAAGTCGATCCAAAATAATGATTTATGAAAAATATTATTTTCATAATGATTTATTTGGTCCAGGATTACAAGAGTTGAAAGCTAGAAGACTTGGGAGAGTAGGAGTCTAAGAAAAAAAAACCCTAGTAGCTAAAACCCCACCTCACTCTCCTCATCATCATATATCATCTTCATCTTCTTATACCATAAAAAGGGCGTGTCACGGCAGCTTCACCGGAGAAAAAAAACACCAGACCCACCTTTTCTCATCTACCACCATACTTCATCATCATCATCATCATCATCATGCTTCATTCACGGCCGCCTTCGAACACCAAAACCTCACACCTCCACCTTCACAATTCATCCTCATCTCACCATCATACCTTCTTCTCCCTAACCATAAAACTTCATCACCATCTTCAAGATCATAATTCTTCATTATTCATCGCCTCCAGCCGTGACATAGATGTAGTACTATTCTGTTTTTTTAATTTCAATTTTAGTTCTTTTATTTCCTTTTTTTTGTGTGTTTAGTTTATTGTTAAACATAGATGCCTTGGTTAATTATTGTAATTTTATTTTTAATATGAGTGAGTGATTTTCTTGTGCTTAGTATAATCTGTTTGAAACCATGCTAAATTAATTATTTTGAAACAAGTTTTATGCTTTATTGTTTAGTTGATTTTTATTCATGATTTTATAACGATTAGTATTTATTGTTTATGATATTCGTGTTATATTAATTAGAATGCATGCTAGTTAGTTTAATACGAATTCATATGATAGTTTAAAAGGTTTTAATACGTAAAAGTTATAGTCTTTTAGGCATCAGTATTACCCTAATTAATCATGGATGGCTCAAACCCATCTCTTTTAATTAGATGATCGTTATAGTTCTTTGTTAACTCAATTTACTGGTAAATTGGTTACAAGGTGTTAGATAATATTTTTCTAATACGTAATGCTCTAGTTTAATTAAATTCTTGCGCTGATGTGAGGGTTATCAACACTAGTAGGATTTATATTAGGATTGGACCTAAATAAACTATAATATAAGGAAAAACGGAGAAGATCCGCTGGTGATTGTCTTCTATAGTCTAACTCATGAATAAATTGATTTGTGTGTTGATGATAAATATTAATTTGCATGGTGGATACAGATTATGCTAAGTATTTTTCAAAAATTTGGCATCTTTGATAATATTTGTCGCATTTCAATTAATTTATTTCGTTGTCAATTTTTATTCGTCAATTTATAAGCTTTAATATAAATTTCATTTACCCTCCCAAAAGAGTAGTCTTTTAGGAGTGTTTTGGTAATATTAGATCAGTTAGATTTTGATTTTTAGTGTTATTATAATTTTCAGATTTACTTTATATTCTGTTTTGCCTTTTAGTTACCAGTTTGTTAGAAATTAAGGTAAAAATAGCCCTTTTGTGTTTTTTCAAGTTTTAATCCATCAAGGGTATATATATAGTGTCCTATTCTGCTTCTATTTAATTTTGGAAGTTTTGGAAATTATTTGATAATTTTTCAGAATTATTTCATGAATTGGATATGTGCAGGTTTTTGTTTCAATAAATCTGAAAATTATGTTTCTAATTTTCATTTCGTGTTTTTTAGATGTTATTACGTCCGGAAAATTATATCCTTAAATTTGGGTAATTTAGTTATTTAATTTTGTATTTATATTGGTGCAGTTTATTTTTTTCTAATTTCATATTTTATTTTCTGTTTCATTTTCTGGAATTGATTTTCTGTTTTAAATTTTTTGAAATTAATTACTTATAATTCTAGAGTTATAAACTTATAAACTTGAAGAATATTAGTTTATATTACCGTTTGTAATTTTTTAATATTAATTTTCTACTTGTTATTTTCTATTTTAATTTTTAGTTAAATATTGTGTTATTATTTCTGTTTTTATTTTCCAGATTATTTAGGATAGCTATTTGCTGTTTTATTTTTAGAATTAAATTGAGAATATTTAGGAGCAATATTAGGTATTTTTTCAGATTTTTATTTATTAAATTTGACTTATATTAGAAATACAAAGAGAATAAACAATAAATTAGAGTAGTAAGATCATTTAGAATTAAACTAACTTTTTGACATAATCTTTTCTCGTGGGATCGATCCCCACTTTCTTATCCCATAAATATTTTTTATAAATCGAAGTAGTGATTAAATTTGTAACTCTACGACAAGCTTTACACTACCAAATCTATAAAGATCATCATCGGAGGATTTTTTATTGTTTTATTATTTTTTTGTGTTTTTTTTTTTCAAAATGCATGCATGCTCCTATAAACAATGCAAAATAAAATGCAAAAGCAACTAACAAAGGGAAGAAACCAAAATGCAACCTCGAAGAAAACTAAATGCACTAATTAAAACAAAACTAAAACAAAAACTACCAAAACTACCACTAAAAATATGTACAAAGCAAAATATAAACCAACACACACCAAAAAAAAAAGGCATCAAATGCCAAATGTAATAACTAACAACCCCCACGCTTGAATTAGACATTGCCCTTAATGGAGACATATCACAAAGATAGAAAGGGGAGCAGCAGAAATTAGAATTAGAGAGGAGGAGGTGGAGGAGGATAGGGTGGTTGCCCATGTGAGATATGTCAATCTCACCAGGTCTCTAAACATGCTCTATAGTCTTAGAAATATTGGGTCTAGGAGGCAAGCAACCTATCGTAGCACTCTTAGACAAAGTGTCGAAGAGTGGTGCTCTCTGAAGCAAGAAAGACACGAAGGGAAACTTGCTCATCTTGAATAATATCCGAATAGTCAGATGGGGGTGGTTGAGAGGAAGAACTAGGGCCTGCTTGACTAGAGTGAGGGGTAGGTTGGTGGGGTATGGGTCGAACAAAGTGCTCATCACCAAGCACCTAGTAAAGGTTACCTTGGTGAAGCAAAGTAGTACGATCTACATTGGGAAGTGGCAAAAGCTGGTCCCCAGGGTAAATCCAACACAAACGGCCAGCCTCAATTTTGCAAAAGTTCATAATCTTAAATGCAGTTTGGTCAAGCCGCTCAGACCCAGCAACTCTATCCTCGGGATTGGGCTCAACACCCAAGAATCTAACGATAATAGTAATTATTCCACCAATGACTATCCTACCTTTAGTGCTAACAGCAGCACTATCCAATTGCCTGGCTAAGAATGAAGCAGGATCAAGTTGGACACCATCTAGCATACAGAATAAAAAGTCAACTCAGAAAGTCTCGAGACATTCACATTATCGTCATGAGCAAATAAAGAACAAGCAAGGATATGTTGAGCTACTCTAATGCAGGGGTTTTTTATATGCGTGCATTTCGATGAACTAGTACTGTAACTAACACTCCCCGAAAGTTCACCCCAAAATGCATTTGGGTTGAATTCACGGGGTACTTGGCAGTGCGATAAGTCCATGCTAGGGGAAAACCAAAAATAATTTTGAAGGTACCTAAGTTCAGTTCATACAACTGTCCTTGCAAATAAAATGATATATATCCAGATTGACATTGAGATCCTCTAGTGACCTCAATATGGAGTGTACTTAAACATTCTAAGGTCAGGTGCCTATAAGTATGCTCTTTATGTTCTAAAAAGTGGCTCATACCACCTCTAGCAAACAACTAATGAATATCATCCAATATTCCCGATCGGGCCAACCAATCCTCATCATAGTATCTAGTTGCTACTACTACACGTTCATTCAAACAGTTATGCCTAGCAATATGATCAGGATGAATCAAACCAAGAAAGTGGAGAAGGTTACCTCTAGCACGTATATTGTTTGATGTTCTGGATATTCTTTGAGGTTAGGGTGGTGCTTGACTTGATGAACCAACTTCCTTGGTGCTCCTCTGCATTTTGTTGGGTGTCATGGCTATAAAACTTAGCCAAAAACAAAACCAAAACCAAAAGTAAGAACTAAAACATAGAAAATTGAAGAAAATAACTAAAAATGTTAAGAATTAGAGAAAGAAAAGGGTGGGTATGGTGGATGAATGTGGGTGAGAGGAATTTCGAAGAAGAATAAGAAAAGAGATGAAATTTGCTGACGAAATAGGGAGATTAAGTGAAAAGAAGGAATTTGTTGTGAAAATGAACAAAAATGGAGAAGATTTGAGGGTGATTAAGGAGGTTTTAGAGAGAGAGAAGGGAGGAAGGGAGAGAAAGTGTTGAAGGTTGAAGAAGAAATTAGGGGAAGGGAAACGGGCATCGCGGTCAAAAACCTACACCGCGGCCCGTAGCAGCCCACTATGGACCGTGGAGCTCACCACGGACGATCCGTGGTGTCTGCTGCTACTCAGTTTTCTTCTATTTTTTTAGGGTTGGCACCCATGGTTCTATTGCTAGTTTTCTTGATCGTGGTGCCAACATTTTTATTCATATATGTATGTAATTTTTTTTCTCTAATACAATCAAAAATGAAATTTCAAAAATCAAAACTATAAAAAGGAAAGAGAGAGAAAGCTTGGGTTACCTCCTAAGAAGCACTCATTTAAGGTCAAGAGATTGGCCCTTGTTCTAACCGCAGTCTGGATCACCTTTATCATACATCGAACTTCTGCAATGGAAGGTACCATCTTAGCAATTCTAATGGCAGGTCCTTTGTTTTCATAACGTGGTGTCACAACGCACCATCTGCATACAAAACAAACCGCTCTCTTGGCCCATCAGACGAGCTACCATCTTCTTGCTCAACCCCGACATCAAAATCGAGATTACAACCTTCCAATTGGAGTATAGCATGAACAACTGGTGCAAACCTACAATACTCACTTAACGAAGAATCATTAGAGATAGGGGGCCTCAACCTCGGGTTTGTTAGGTGGCATAGGAGCAGAAAACTCCACCCTAACATGACCTTGGTCAGGGTCCTTATATGAAATCCATTCAGAATCAAAAGGATCTTCAGCATACAAGACATCCTCCATATCATACTCAGGGGAAAGGGATAATGCATTCGATATAGAAGAATGAGGAGAAACTGCATCCTCCTTCCTATGACTAAACACAGCAAACCTCCCCTCTACCTCAAAAGAAATACGACCCTCTCTCACATCAATATGGCAACTAGCTGTCGCCAAAATGGGCCTACCTAGGATAATTTGGGCATCATCAATTTTAGGCATATCGACTACAATGAAGTCTTCGAACACCTAAATGCCTCCTATATTGACAGGCACATCTTCCAACCTGCGTATGGGCTATGTTACATAACCATCAGCTAACTGTAGTGAAAAGGGGCGGCTAGTAACGGTCCTTGGTGCAGCTTATGAAACAAAGAGTAAGGCATTATGCTAACACTTGCACCTAAATCACATAGCCCTCTTTCAAGCTCTACCTTTGCTACAACGCATGGGATAGAAAAACTACCTAGGTTAGGAAGCTCATGGGGAAAAATGGTGGTGATCTGAAAAGAGTTATTTTATATAAATGAGGTAGTCTTGCCACCATAGTTGCTCTCCTTACTACCAGCCATAGTTATCTCTCTACCCACTTCCTTAGGTACTTCCCCAGAGTCAGTTAAGTCCTCTTCATCCTCTTTCATGGTGAAACAATTACAATGCTCACGAGGGTTAGCTTTAGGCTTACTGGGAAGTTTATCTGGGGTTAACAGCTTTCTGGGCAATCTAAGTCTCTAACATCCTATTATGAGTTGGAAGCACATCAACCTTGGTAGCTAAATGCTTTATGTACTCATCCTATTTCTGTTGTGCCATAAGCATGTTTTCCATCATTAACTCTAAATTTGACTTTTAGAACATCTGAGAAGGGAATGGGGGTAATTGAAAACCAGGGGTACTCTAGCATTCATAGAGGGCATATTCACAGGGTTTGGATCTAACCTATAAGAGAGATTCAGGTGATTCTTCCAACCTGGATTATAGGTATTAGAGTAAGGGTCATTAGTCGGTCTCGGGTTAAAATTTTGAACATAATTAACTTCATTGGGGCCCTGGGAAAAATGGTTCCCAACTAGACAGTGCAAAGATATATGCTCAATGGAACCACAAATCTCACAAGGCGAAGGGGCACTAGAGTTTACAGCATTAACATTTTGTTGGTCCAATCTTTTAGTCATAGCATCTACTTTAGCAGAAGGTAAAGTAAAAGCATCAACTTCAAGCTTACCTCCAACACACCTGGGTTAGGCTCGTTCCGATGACCATTAAAAGTTATTAAGCGTCATCTCTTCAATAAGGTTATAGGCTTCATCGTCAGTCTTGCTCATTAGAGTTCCTCCTGCCGCTGCATCAATAGTGGACCTCACAGCTTGGATCACACCATTCTAAAAGGCCTAGATAATCATCCAGCGCTGAAGACCATGATGGGGGCACAAACGAAGTAAATCTTTAAAACGCTCCTAGGCTTCATAGAGCGTCTCATCCTCTTTTTGCAGAAAGTTAGTGATTTGATTTCTCAAGCTCACTGTCTTGATTGGAGGCAAGAATTTGGCGAGAAAAGCTCTTCTCAACTCATACCAAGTTGTTATGCAACTAGTCAACAAAGAGTGCAACCAAGCTCTCACTTTATCCCTCAATGAGAAAGGAAATAAGCGCAGGCGAATCGCATCACTAGAGACTCTATTTGACTTTAGCGTATCGCACACCTCTAAAAATACCGAGAGGTGTAGGTTGGGGTCTTCCAAAGGCATTCCGCCGAACTGAGATTGCTATACTACGGAAATAAGTGCTAGCTTGAGTTCAAAATTGTTGACATCCACAGCAGGCCGAGCTATGCTTGAGGCTATCCCTTTGACTCTAGGAGTTACGAGATCACGAAGGGTCCTTCTTTCTTTACCCGCCATGCTTGAATTCCTTCTTGTCTTGCGCGTTTGTTCTTCGATCCTTTACCTTTTCCTCCTTAAGCAAAAAGTCCTCTCAATTTCTGGATCGGGCTCGTAGAAAATCGAACTTCGTATAAACTACGAAAAATTCTTGCAAGCACTTTCAGCAACAGCACCAGCGTAATTAAATAGGAAAAATAAAAAATAACAAGAAAACAGAAGAAAGCAAAACAACAAGAATGCTTAGTCACATTCTTAAGGCAATACTCAGTAGTTAGCAATTTAGTCCCCAACAACGGCGCCAAAAGCTTGATTAACACTGCCGCAAGTGCATGGGTGTTCGTACTATAGATAAAGATATCATTCCTTAGGGACTAAAGTAATCTATCGAGTCTAGTCTTGTCAGAACATGCTAAGCAAAACTCACTTTCAAGTGGATTCGATTAACCATTGCAAATAAACTTGTTTAAATCAATAGGATAAAAACGTCTGGGAATTTTCACAGTTATGGAGGAGAATTGCATCAGAATGAATAAACATGTGCTATTCTCTAATTGGTTAATTCTGAGAAATTGCAATCTTGTCAAAAAACTTGATCTATTCTTTCGAAATCAATCAAATTTTCCTAAATCAAGCAAACTTCATTCTTTCAAACTAATTTGACTTAGTCGAAGTCTAATATTTTTTATTACTTACTAGCCCTCCTAACCTATAAATCTCTCTTTCGAGACGAAGTTATGCTATGTCTAATCAAGCAGTTCAACAACCCAATGTCGTCTTTCGAATGTTCACTCAATTGTTTCAAATGTGCAAGTAAATTTTGGCCAAAAATCAACTCACAACATATCAAATACTTGATAGAACGAAATTAAACCAATCATAAAAATAAGCACAATTGAATAAATTAAAACATGATCCAATAACAATTCCAAAAACCACTAAATTCCTAGACTAAGAAAACTACTCAAACATAATTAAAGATAAACTAACTAAAAAGTCGACGAAATCTTGAGTGGAAGGAACTTGACTGAGATGGCCTTCACGAAGGGCTTCAGAATCACCTCATAATCAAACTCTATCACACTCAAAACTCACTCAAAACTAAACCAAGAACAAAATTAGAGAGAAAACTAATCTAACCTACTTGCTTTGCTTTGCTTTGGAAATGAGTTAAGTGTGCTTTGAAATGCTGCAGAACGTCTCTATTTATAGAGGACTTCGATTGATCTCAGCCACACAACCAAGGAAAACAAAGAGGCAATAGTTACAGGCACCCCACGGTCCATGGGCTCCACCAGGGGCTGATTGTCGTCTGTGCTGAATCTGCAATTTTGCTCTTTATTTGCTCTACGATCGTGGTAACTCATGGATGACTGTGGTACAGGTTAAAACACAGCCATTGAATGGAAAATGCTGGGTAAAAAGATTAAAAATCTTGCAAAACACAAAAAATAACTATATCCAAGCATAAATCAAGAGTATAAGAGTAAATAACATCATTAAACACAAAATTCTCCTAAAAATGAGGCAATATGGCCCTAAAAAGATGTACATATATAGCACTTATATGACATAGCACATTCCACCCAAAGTTAGCACCTATGTAGTAGAAAAGTTAAAAAGAGGAAGAGAGGAATCTTAGTAGCAAGGGCATGTGTAGTAGCCCAATCCATTTCACATATAATCCAATGGGCCATTCCAATAGAGTCTAACATTCAAGCATGGCTAGTTGCCTCTTATTAGCCCAAGTATGAGTAAATAAAGGACACAATAGTAACCACTTTTTCTTTGCGTCAGTCTTGACGTAAGTAGGACAATAAGGAATTCGAAAGGAGCACCACACAGCTCAAGCCCAGTGCACCACATGTCAAGCATCCTAGCCCTCTTCATGAGCAGCACAACTCACCTTGCCTTTTTCCTCATCTAGTTAATAATAGTAAGTTTAATTCGGTCCAACAGAAGTTTCCAATGGTTCATTTTTGTCTCATCTAAGGCCAGCGCAGTATATATGATCAATGCAACGAATGCCAAGCCTAGCTCAAGTTTAACATAGTTAAGTTGCCAACCCAGTGACCTCCACATTTGTCCTAGCTCATTCTCTTGCCTTGTTCCTTACTTAGCGACAACATAGAAGAATTCAGGCAGTGGAAATATTTTCTATAGTCGGATCGGTTGCTGAATTGAGATATGATTGTGGATTATGTTAAGGAAATTGGAAAGTGGATACAATTTGGAAAGTTTGTTCGGCAGTTTAAATCTAATATAATTAGGAAAGTATGGGCCGTTACTACTAGTATAAGTAGGGGGTCTGGGGGTTGCTTTTGAAATCGTCTATTCTTCTCCCTCTCAATTATGACATTAGTTTATAGAGTTTGAGATATTATTGTAATTACATGAATTCTTTGAGTTGAGTTTAGTTTCATGCATCTTTTCTAAGTTCTAGTTTCAATTCAAGTTAATTAGTTCCAGTTTTATTTTAATTTTTCTAGTTCAAGTCTTAATTCAATTTTCGTAATTTCAATTTTAGTTTGATTTTAACTTCTCCAAAAATTCTCTTAACCAAAGTTTCGATTTTTACTTTTCCAGTAAGCTTATGGTGGATGCTGAAGTTTCCTAATTGGCACTCATGGAAGATTCAACACTCATGGAAGATTCAGGAATTCTATTATTACCTTCGAACAGTTATTATTATTACT
>NCQV01059121.1:0-17208 GCA_002740545.1 Lophocereus schottii | reverse complement strand
ATATACTTTCTAAAATGCTCACAACCAAATAACATTAAAACCTGCAATGAAACTCCAAAAAATATCACAAATAATATATACAATACACAAGCACACCTCGCCAAATTAGGCATCAGACGCCAAATATAATGACTAACTCTCCCATGCTTGAATAACACTTTGCCCTTAATGTGGGCACATAGTAAAAAAGGGAAGGGGAGTAGCAAATTTTCTACTCTTCTCTTGCTCAATGGGCATAAAATCTCATAGGCATCCATGGGGGGTCAAAATACACTAAAATCAGGGTAAATGTTAGGTTAAAATGATCCAAATTCCTAAAAAATACAGAAAATATCCAAGCATAAAACAAGAATAAGAGTATAAAATGGTAACTTAAAGCACATAATTCTCCTAAAAATGTAGCAAAATGATCCTAAAATGATGTATATGATAGGCACTTATCAAACTCCCCTATGTTTGAATTACACATTGCCCTCAATGTGGGCACATAGTAGAAAAAGGGAAGGAGAGTAGCAAAGAGGTATCGAAAAGGAGGTAGGGGAGGAGGATGGGATGGGTGACCATAAGAGATATGTGAATCTCATCGTGTCTCTAAACAAGCCCTATAATCCTGAAAATATTAAGTCTGAGCAGCAAGCATCTCACGGAACTCGTCGTGGTGCTCTTGGACAAAATCACAAAGAGTGGAATTCTCAGAAGCAACATATGCTCGAAGGGATACTTGCTTCTCCTGAATGGACCTAAGGGTGGCTTGCAGGTCAGCATAGTCAGTGGGGGTTGGTTGAGAGGAAGAGCTAGGTCTGGCTTGACTAGAATAAGGGGGTGGACGGGGTGCGGGGTGAACAAAGTTGGCATCGCTAGGTATCCAGTAAAGGTTAACCCGGTGAAGTAAGCCAGTTCGATTGACATTGGGAGGTGCCAGAAGCCGATCCCCAGGGTAAGTACAGCATAAACACCCAATCTCTACTTTATAAAAGTTCATGATCTCAAAGGCAGCTTGATCAAGCTGCTCCGACCCAGAGACTCAATGCTCAGGGCTGGGCTCAATACCCAAAAATCTAGCAATAGTTGCCACAATACCACCTATGACTATCCTGCCCTTAGTGCTAGCAGCAGCGTTATACAGGATATTCAAACTATCATCATAAGCAAAGAAATCGCAAGCTAGGATACGCTGAGCTACCTGAATACAAGGGTTCCTAATATTTGTGCACTTAGAAGACCTAGTGCTGTACCTAACACTCTTTGAAAGCTTGCCCCAAAATGCATTTGGGTTGAATTCAGCGGGGCCTTGTTGGTTCGGTAAGTCCATACTAAGTGAAAAATCAAATATACTGTTGAAGGTACCTAAGTTCAACTCATATAATTGTCCTTACAATTAAAATGAAATGTACACGACTTGATATTGAGGCCTTCTAGTAACCTCAACATGAACTGTACGCAGGAACTCTAAGGTAAGGTCCCAGTATGTATACTCTTTTATTTCTATGAAATCTCCCACACCACCCAATGCAAACAACCACCTAATATTATCTAACAATCTTAAACATGCTAACAATTCCTCATCATGATAATGAGGTTCCACAATCATGCATTCATTAAAATAATTATACCTAGCAACATGATTGGGGTTGGTTAAACCAAGAGGTTAAGGAATGTTACCTCAAGCTCGTGCATTGGTGGAGGTTCGGGAGGCCCGTTGAGGCCGGGATGGTGCTTGGCTTAATAATCCAACCTTCTTAACACTCCTTTGTCTTGTGGTGGGTGCCATTGTTACAAATATGTAACGCCCCCAAAATGTTAATGACATGATTTATGAAAAACAGCAGTGGAAGACTTAATGATAGAAAGTGCTACTGTCATCCTGATAAGGACAAGGCTCACTGAAACCATTTAATCTTGTGACTGATATTCACAATCACAATATCTATTAAACTAAAACTCTCCAAGCCCAAAGTCTATAATAGTTTAACTTTAACACAATCAATTTAATCGTACCATGTGCTAACTCGCACTCCACACTGCACAAATATATTGAATATAGACCCAATCTTGACCCTAAGGTCGATCCCAATATTGATGCTATGTTGAATGCACTGTGAGCATCTAATGACTTCGAAAAGGGCTTATTAAATGGAGAAACATGTGATACTTCATCAACTAAAATGGAAAACATGAAAACAGTTTGAAAATGTGAGCTAAAACTCAGTACATGTATTCCTGTATTATAAAATGAGCGTAGAAGCATTGCTGATGGGTACCCGCCTTCGCAATTCATTTAATTCGCAATAATAATGAAAATGAAAGTAATATGAAGCTGAATTACTCATTATTATCCAAATGTGAACCCCTTGCAATGATATGATCTATACATAAGTGTACACCTATCAATCCGATCAATAGTTGGCCTGAAGCCGTGCAGGTAAATGATGGGCTGATGCCCTATAGATGATAACTGACGGGGTGACAAGTTAAATGATAAATCACTGTATAGACTGATTCATTGATAAATTGATTAAGAGTTATAACTTGATAAACATGTTCTGCTTTTTGAAGATACAGGCAATGGGCGTACTTGGGATCTTTTGAATGTAATCTGACTTGCAAAACATGTTTTTGATTTGATAGATATGTTATGACTTGATAAGACTTATGCATAACAGGGAAACAATAGCTAGGCCTCAATTCTGATTCATAAATATCATTGTAGGTATGTGTAGTCAGTAAACGATCCTTACTCACATAATTGAGCAAGTATGTATAGTAGAAATTGAGTAATTAAATGGTACACATAACTTGGGTATTTCAATATAACTTCAAAATTGAATTAATAAAAGTAGTTAAATCCGGTATAAAGTAAATAAAAGTAAAATATACTACAATGAGATAAATGATATGACAAATTAAAAGGCCTTGATGGTGACAAATGAGAGAGTGGTTGTGGCCTTTTCTAAGATAGGTTGCTGATACGAGTTTAAGACTCGCTTATGTATAGCTTGGTTCAAGAAAACAGCGAGTACACTAGATTGGCTTGATAAATACATTTGATACATTTTGAATTGAGTAAGTAATAAAGGTTTGAGGCCAAGAGAGACATATCTTGGTTCGAAATGGCATAAACTGCAATAACTGAGTCTGATAAATATGGTTTCTGAGTCACAACTCTCTCCATTTCTCATATTCCATTCATAAATCCATTAAATATTGTTTTTCACCCGAAATATATTATTGATCCCAATGAAAGCTATTAAACTCCCCGAACTTGGTACTTCCTTTGTAATATCTATAAGTGATTCAAAACTCGTTAAGCTCCCCAAATGCATGTTTCTCTTCGTTTCTCTCATAAATCAAGATGAAAATCCCAATAAAATTCATGAATATTCATTTTCCCCTTAAATGACCTTACTTGGTCGAAAATACATAAAATTAGTGCATGATCAATCTCACTCAATCTTTATTATTACTCTCTACACAATTGCTCAAAATGCTTCTAAAAATCACCAAACTCCAAATACTCAACCACAATTCATGAAATCTTATAGGAAATTTGAAAATAATATAGAAAATCTACAATAAAATTTTTAGAATTTTCCTCCAAGTATACTCTGCACAGAAATTATAATAACAACCTAATTTGCACTAAAGTAGATCAATTTACTTCAAAAATTCATAACTTTCACCCTTGACCTCAATTGGAGCCCTAGAACTCCAATATGGAAAGATTAAGAAGTCTCAAAAAACTTTTATTCACAACACAAAAAACGATTCCCACAATGGTGTTCTCAAAATGGGACTATAATACAAGTGTGTCAGTTTTTGGTTGAACCTATGCAGTCCTAGCAAAATAGCTATAACTTTGTCCACAGAACTCGGATTAAGGCGATTCAAAAGGCATTTGAAAGCTAACGCACTGAACTATCTAACCACTAAAAAATATAATTTTTAATTGGCCAATCATTACCATTTTTATCCCAAAGATTACCCTGTTTTCTGAAATTTTCTAGCTTTCACTATCAAGGGTTTCTCCTATCTTTTCACACAATTCCCCATCCAAAATCACACCTCAAAGTCATGTAACAAGGCTTCGGTCCTTCCCATCACCATACAAAACCATCACACTCAATTTCAGTTCAAAATCATGTACATCAAAGATCATTTTTCAATCAAGTATACACTAATAACATGCTTGCTATCAAAGGAAGGTTAAACCCTTGCATAATCAATAAAACCCTATCTTTTGGCCAACTTGCACTTCATCCAGGATCACCAAGAACATCCTCATAATATTATTAGAGATTAAAACCACTAAATCAAATACAACAATCCAAGAAAAACAAACTTCCCACTTAAAGTTTGCATGATCATGAATAACCCTAACCCTAACATGCTCCTAACTTAACTCCACCATAATCAACATCAAAATTACTCTTATTTCTCATCAAAACATCATAATCAACAATCAAAAACATCAAAATAATAATCAAAGCTAAGATAAAAATCAAAACCAACAAGATCAAGATTATGGTTACTTATTCTACCTTAATAAAAGTAGAGATGGAGGTGATGTTTAGTGGCTCTGATGATGGAGGATGGTGGCTAGTACTACTAGGATGTTGGGGGGGTTGGAGGCAACCAGGGTTGACCAGAAAACACCAACAGCAACAACAACTTGGGGGAGGGGGGCTGGCCGTGTAGAGTGAGAGAGAAGGGAGAGATGTGGGTTCAATTTGTTGTATTTTTTTGACTTGTCTCATGCTTGGCTGAATTTATAGCTCAAAAAGAATGACTTTTCCCTAACTGTGGTTAGGCTTACTCATGGTAATTAGTTAGGTTAACATGTAAACTTGTCGGGCTTTAATTTGGGCCGAGATAACTTGGGTTCAGGAATAAAACACTTTGTAATGATAACGTTTTTGCGTAACTCAAAATTGACTTTTTGTAATGTTATGGAAAACAAAATAAATTACTTAGATTAAACTTGTTAAGGCCTACTACCAATTCTTCCAAATCAATTTTTTTTCCACTGGGATATATTTGAGAAAATCTTTCACATGTGGTAATTAAATAAATAAACATAATTTAGGAATTAGGCCCAATGAATTAGGCCAAAATAAATGAATTCGGGCCCAAGTTTTGTGTAACTAAAAGTTGAAATTTTGTGATTTTATGAAAAATAATTTAACGCTTAATTATAATTAAAGAGGCCTACTATCGATTCACCTGAAATTTAATCAATCAACAAAACTTGAATTAATAATAAACAAAACTTGAAATAACAATCAATGAAACTTAAATTGCAAAATGGGAACCAAATCAAATATCCAATAACTTGGATGATTAAATAAATGAAAGCGAAAAATTTGAATGACATAAGGTAATTCGATAAATATATAAATTGAGTGTAACTGAATTACTAAACATAATTTAGTTAAACAAATAACCATGATTGATTAAATCAATAAACATGATTAATTAAATAAATAAATATGATTAATTAAATAATGATTTAAATAAATAAATATGGGTTAGAGTTGGACTATTACAAAATATAGAACAAAAATTGAAACTAAAACCTAAATAATAAAATTTAAAGAAGAAAAATGAAGAATTTAAGCAAAAAGAAGAACAATTAGAGAGAGAAGAAGATGGTTATGGAGGATGGGTAAAGGTGAGATGAGTTTGAAGAAGAAGAAGAAGATTAAGATGAAATTTGTGGAAGAAAGAGAAGGATTAAGTGAAGAGGAAGGATTTTGAGTGAAAATGGATTAAAAATGAGAAGGAATGAGGAAGAATTAGAGGTTTAGTACTGTTGGGTCTAGACAGCGAAAAAGGCGGTAGAGAGAGAAAGAGTCGAGGATGAAGAAGATTGGTGAAAATGGAGGGTCGCTGTGGCCAAAACCCTTGACCGCAGCCTGTAGCAGTTCACCACGGTCCATGGTAGTGGCCACGGACAGACAATGGTGTCCGCTGACAGTAAAATTTTTTGGTTTCCCGATTTGTGGTGCAAAACAATTTTACTATTTTTTCTTTTTTTTTAACAAAAGCACTAAAGAAAATAATAAAAATCAACACAAGGCCTTGGGTTGCCTCCTAAGAAGTACTCTTTTAAAGTCAAAAGCTTGACCATACTTCTATACTTGAGCCGGATCAATGAGTGTATGGACATTATTTTTATCACGGACAACAAAAATCAAATTTCTTCAGTCGAAGGTACCATTTCAAAAGCTCTTGTTGAAGGTCCTTCGTCACCATCAATTGATGTCATAAAGCACTATCAACGTATAAGACAAACCGCTTACATAGCCTATTAGATTACCTACGATCAGCTTGTTCAACTTCCAAATCAAAATTTGCATCAAATACTTCTATAGGGGCCAAAGAGAGGACAAGTTTAGCAAACCTATAATAATCACTCATAGCAGACTCATTAGAAGAATGGCCTTAACCTTGGGTATGTTAGGTGGCATAGGAGCAACAGACTCCACCTAACATACCTTTGGTTGGGGTCCTCAGTAGAAATCTAATAAAAATCAGGAGGATCTTGACAAGTCAAGATATCCTCCATGTCAATCTCTGGGGAAGGGGAAATTCATCCAATAGAGAAGAATTAGGAGAAACCACTTTCTCCTACATATGGCATAACATAGTATAGCACCATTATATTTCGAATGTTATATACCCCCTTCTTACATCAATATACCCAAATATCTCCTATATTGTCTGGCACATTTTCCAATTTGTATATGGTTTGTGTTTCAGAACCATCTGCTAAATGTAGTAAAAAGGGTGCGAGTTGTAATGGCCCTAAGTGTAGCTTATGAAACAAATAGTAAGACATTAGACTGACATTTGCACCTAGATCACACAAGGTTCTCTCAATTTCCACCTTTCCCACAATGTAGGGGATAGAGAAGCCATACTTTAATTCTCTATGAATGTGGCCGCTTTGTCAACATCATTTCTTTCCTTACTCTCAATCATGATTATTTTTCTACCCTCTTCAATTGATATGTCCTCGAGGTCCACAAATTCCTCTACTCCTTCCTTCAAGGTGACATAATTACAACGCTCATGAGGGTTAGGTTTAAGCTTGCTGAGAACTCTATCCTGGGTTGTAGATGAAAAGATAGTGTGTTGGGCAATTTGGGCTTCCAATATCTTTTTGTGACTTATAAGCACATCAACCTTAGAAGCTAATTGCTTAATATACTCATTCTGCTTTTGTTATGCCATAATCAAACCTTCAATCATAGCCTCTAACTTAGACTTTTAGGGGACTTATGGCGGGAAAGGAGGTCTTTGAAAATCGGGGGGTGGCCTAGCATTCATTGGGGGTATATTCAAAGGGTGGATTAGACCTATGTGAGAAATTTGGATGATTCTTCCAACCTAAATTGTACGTACTAGAGTAAGGGTCATTAGCCAGTGTGGGGTTGGAATTTTGGATATAATTGACTCCACTAAAGTTTTAGGAAAAATGACTCCTAACTTGACAATTCAAAGTCACATGTTTAATAGAACTACAAATTTCACAAGGGGGAGAGGCACTAGAACTCACAGCATTAGCATTTATACGGTCCAACCATTAAGTTATAACATTAACTTTAGCAGAAAGAAAAGTAAGTGCATCAACTTTAAGCTTGCCTCTAACCCATTTGGTTTGTCCTCGTTCGGTGGACCATCAGAAATTATTGAGTGCCATCTCCTCAATCAAATTATAGGCCTCGTCTTCAGTTTTATTCATCAAAGTTCTGCCTACCGCCGCTTCGATAGTGGACCTTATAGGTTGGGTTACAACATTATAGAAAGCTTGAATAATCATCCATCGTTGACGACCATGATCGGGGCATAAATGCAGTAGATTCTTAAATCACTCCCAAGCCTCATAGAGCGTCTCATCATCCCTTTACGTGAAGTTGGTGATTTGATACCTCAAACTTGTTGTTTTGTTCAGTGGGAAGAACTTTGCAAGGTAAGTTCTAGTAAGGTCATCCCACATGGTGATACATCTCGAAGGCAAAGAATGCAACCAAGCTCTTGCCTTATCCCTTAGTGAGAAGGGAAATAATCGCAGTCGGATGGCATCGGTGGAGACTCCATTAAGCTTCAACATATCACACACATCTAAAAAGACCGAGAGGTGTAAGTTCGGATTTTCTAAAGGGCTTCCTCCAAACTGGGATTGTTGCACTATGGAAATGAGAGCCAGCTTGGGCTCAAAATTATTTACATCAACATTAGCCGAGCGATGCTTGAAGTGATTCCTTGGACTTAGGGGTAACAAAATCCCTAAGCGTCCTCCTTTGGTCACCTTTGTCTCTCGCCACATTTGTTGAAGTTCTTGTTGCCTCGCATCTTTGTTCTTCAATCTTCTGCTTCTTCCTCCTTAAGCGGGGTCCTCTCGATCTCGGGATCGGGTTCGTGTACAAATAGACTTTGCACAAATAGGGAAGATTCCTACAAGCACTATCACCAACACCACTAATGCAATCGAACAAGAAAATAAAATAAAAAAATGAAAGACAAAAATTAAAATACTTAGTCACTTTCGTAAGACTAACTCAATAGTTAACAAATTGTTCCTCAGCAACTGCACCAAATACATGACCACTGCCCCCAAGTGCATAGGTGTCGTAGTATAGATAAAACGTCATCATCAGGGACAAAAGTAATCTATCGAATCCTGTCTATTAGAAAATGCTAAGCAATTACCTAATCGAGGAATTTTAATTTAACTTCTAATCAACTGGTTCTAAATTCAATCAAGGAGAAACGCCTTGGGATTTATTTAGTTAAGGAAGGTGTTGGATTAATATGATTAACATGTGCTTTTTTCTAATTAGATAATTTTGAAGAATTGTAATCTATCTAGAATTTAGTCTATTCTTTTGAAATTGACCAAATTACTTAAACTAAGCAAAAGTCGTTCTTTCAAACTAATTTGTCTTAATCTAAGTTCCAAATTTTTGATTACTCTCTCGTCATCCCACATGCAAATCTCTCTTCCGAGTCATCGTTATATTAGGTCCTATCAAGCAATCTAACAATCAAATTTCACCTTTCAGTTCTTCATTCAATTATTTCGAGGGTGCAAGCAAAACGACCCCAAAATGATATATACGATAAGCACTTATCAACTTGCTTAGGGTTTTGGAAAATTATAAGTGTTTTGGATATTGGGGAGTGGTTTAAAGCTAAATGTGTGGATATTCCTGGTCAAATAAGATGATTTCATGCATGGAATATGATTCTAGTTAAGACCAAAAAGCAGACCTGCACTGAATAGGACTTTGATGAATAAACTAGGTTGATGCGCTTGGATAAAAATTATGAAAAAAATTTAGAGATCTAGTTCCAGGAGTATATTTTTCTTAGATTTTTAAATCACTATCTTTGGGCTTAAATGAATGAGAAATAAATTTTCTTTGAAGACTTCATCATTCCAATCTAAAACTAACTATGTAGGAGGATATGACTTTTTGAGTATGTTTCTGTGGTTGATTTTGATTGATTATAAAACAAAGGTTGTAGATGGAAATAGCTTTCTAGATTGTTCTCAAACACCTAAATATGATTTTTCTAGGTGAAGTTATAGAATCTGAAATTTAAGTCATAGAACTGACTTGAGGCTGCTTTAAAACTTAATGATTGAAATTTTAATGATTGCTTTATTTGAGTAAATGAGCTTTTAGAACTTGCTTGGGTTCTTAAAAATTAGTATGTAAGGATTTTAAACATATTCATGTGGGTTAGTTGCTTGTTCGACCTTTAGGTTGAAAAAGATTCGATTTTGGGAGTAAGGATTCCCTTATTTAGTCCATGTTGTGACTTCTTATTTGATCATTTAGGTTAAAACCTTAGGTTCAAGTTCAAGCTAGGTCACTTACACTTCTTTAAGATAATGTGTATGCCCTATCTCCCATTAGTTGCTTTTTTAAAATGTGCTTTGGATGTTTATGAATTATTTATGCGACATTATATGCCTAGGGGATCATATGTGTAAAAACTTGAGCTACAACATGTGTTTTTATGAATTTCAAAATGTGTAATACAGTGTTGAGATTAGACATTTGTATTTAAGTAGTTCATATTTCAATGTCGTTTTGCTAAGTTAATAGAAGCTTTGGTTGAGATGGGTTGGGCTTACTGGGTGCTAAATGAACCTATTCATAAAATAGTAAATCTGAAAGTGAAAGATTAGGGCGAGTTTGCAGGAAGGTGTCCCCTCAGAGCTGGGTACGTTTACATTTATATAGAAATAAGTTAGTCTCCCTGGGTTACATCATATTATTGTTCAGATACGTGCCATTGTCGATGGACGTATGCCAAGATAGGTTTTGGTAACCCATGATATTGCTCAATAGAAGGCCATGCGACCCTCTTATGAGGTCTCCTGCCAATGAAATTGACTTTGGTTTGGTTTTGAATAATGGCTAATTTTTGAAGTTTAAAGATCTTGAACTGGCTGGGAAACTTTTTCGAATTGTTTTAATATTTCCATTGTACCCGTAAATGTTTTAAATAAATTTTAGTAAGTGTTTTGCGATTAGGGGTAGGCATTATTGATTTTCGTCTCATTGTTCGAAATATTTTGTTTTTAGGTACCAATTGCTGCATGGGCATGTGTTGTGAGTGACGTTATATAGGAGCTTTAGTTAAACTTTTATTTAGCACGAATAAATGTTGGACAATGTGGTTTAACTAAATTTATCCTTTAGACCATTTGACTTTCTAAAGCATTGACTTTATTCTTGACCTTTTTGTTTAATGAACCTCCTATTTGCCTTGTATTTCATAATGAAACATGTCAGTGATGCCCAACTAGATTGTTTTGCTACATTAGATAAATTAAAGATTAGCATAAAAAATGAAATAGAATTTTCAAGGCATCACAAGGGCCCTTGATTTTTCTAATGGTCAACTTGATGCTCTTTTCCCTATTATGGGTCGTCCACATCATTTCAGTGTGCCTTTCTTCAGCAACATTGATGATTATCTCTATAGAATCAAAACCTTAGTCTGCGATTGCTGACACCTATCCTAGATCTGTATGCTTCCTTTTCTTTGCCTGCATAGCAACCTGAAGTGGCATTGGTTGGCTGTATAGGCCTAGGTTGTTTTGAACAGAGTTCGTTTAGACACCTTCCTCAGTAGAGTGAACTTTATCTCTAGAGGAATACTTCAGGGGTGCTGTGTGATAAGAGGATACCTGGATTAGATAGCAAAGGTTATCATGTGATAGTAAGGTCCGTTATGTTGTGAGGCTCAGAATTTTGGCAAATAAAAAATACACAAGTTCAAAAGTCAATGGCAGTAGAGATTAGGATGATTAGGCAAATCTACGGCTATATAATGGCGAATAGAATTAGGAATGAAGTAATTACAGACATAGTTAATGTGGCTCTTATTGAACATAATATAAGGGAGACCAAACTCAAATGGTTTGGTTATGTGCAGAGGAGTGTGGATGCTCCTACAAGGAGATGTGAGAGGATTAACATCCCTGAAGGTAAACGAGGCAGGAGACGACCAAAGAAGTGCTTGAATGAGCTGATTAGATAGGACCTAAGGAGGTTGGCGGAGGACATAGCTCAGGATAGGAGACTGTGGCAGCATTGGATTAAGGCCTTGGACTATCAATAGATAGCATCATAGTTGTCCTTTGGTAGTCATAGGGTGGGATATGTCATTGTGCGTTACTGGATATTTTTTATATTTTTTATATGTCGTGTTTGTATGTAGGTAGGACCGTCATCTGGGAAGAGATAATATTAGCCTGATTCTATTTATTAAGGTATAGTACTTTCCTCTGCCATGTTGTATTTATGTTGTACATAATAAAGGACAACTATTTAATCTGTATTATTTAGTTCATTGCCTATTGCTTATCTTTAGTTTCTTCTTTAAAATGTTTTCAAAAAATTCTTTTTTTTTGTGGATTTGTTGGAATCAGCCTGTCTATGGGCAAAGACGTTTTTAGAGGTGAGATTGCCTATATCTAGATCTTTTCAAATCCCGGGAGGACTTTACTAAGGTATGGATAAGGATGAAAAAGGAATAGGGATTTCCCACCCCCAATGGGGGTCCAACCCATAATGGTGAAGAATCATCGACCCCAACAGTGATAGGGGCAAGGACAAGGCAAGGTGCCTTGATCAGTGACGAGGATGGGCACAAGGTAAATTTTGTCCCTGTTTCCTGACGCCATTCCTAGTTTTCATTTTTGATAAAAGAGAATAGTGGATGTTACTACTATTAAGGTCGGGTATTTTTGGAATTTTTGACTAACCTTTAGATATAAAATACCCCGATTCCACTAACCCATAATCCCCAGCCTTATCATCGTCCATCTCTCTCTACGTCTACTTCTGCTCCCTCTTTCTCTTCATTCTCCTTCCTCAAACTGTAGTTTTCCTCTTCATAAAGTCCCCTATGATAAGTCTCTTAAAACTTTAGTCACTTTTGCTTCCTCCTTGGTATTCCTTCGCCCTTCATGTGTGGCCAGCGAGGCTTGTACAAAAAAAGTTTGACTCGATGCTAGTAATTTAGCATCTATTCATTGTTAAATTACGTCATATGGCTGGGAATGGTGAAAAAAATACCTAAGTAACGTAAGTCTGTCAAAAATGGTTTGGGATGTATTCCGGTTAATGAGGATAGGGAAAAAACCTCCTCACCCCCCATAGGGGTGGGGGCGGGGATGAGGGGGTAGGCTGAAGGGTGGTGATGGAGATGGGGAACATAATTCCACACCCTGACTTGCCATGTTTCTCCAATCGGATAATTTCGAAGAATTGTAATCTATCCAAAATTGAACATACTCTTTCAAAATCAACCGAATTGCCCAAACTTAGCAAAAGTCGTTCTTCCAAACTAATTTATCTCAATCTAAGTTCAACATTTTCGATTACTCTCTATGTCCTCCTAGAACACAAATCCCTCTTTCGAGTCATCACTACTCTAGGTTTTATTTAGTAGTCTAACAATCAAATTTCACCTTTCAGTACTTCATTCAATTGTTTCAAGTGTGCTAGCAAACGTTCGCGAAAAATCCACTCACAACATGATAATCACTTGATAAACCAATCATGAAACAAAAGCACAATTCTATGGATTAAAACATGATCCAACTACAATTTCATAAACTAACAAATCTATAGACAAAATAAACTACTCACACATTATTGAAAATTAAATAAGTAACCAATGATTCAGCGAAATCTGAGAGGGAAGGGCTTGACAAAGACAACCTTCAACCAAGTCTTAAAACCATCAACAAGACCAATCTCCATAATCAAAATTCCTTACTTGCAAAAACAAAGTAAAAATCCTAACTAAAAAGAGTGAAATTTGAGAAAGAAATGAACTAATCTATCCATGCTCTCCTCTCTTACTGTTGAGGGACGAGCTTATAAAGAAAAGCTTGAGGATTTTTAGCCACAGAGTCGAGGGGAAAACAAAGAGGCCACAGTTACACAGTTCACCACAGTCCATAACAGCCACCACGGTTGGACCTGGTCTTGGCTGTAACCATATTTCTGCTCTTCTCCCACTGCACGAGCATAACACCTCATAGGCATCCGTGGTGGTCAAAATATGCTCAAATGAGGGTCAAATGCTTGGTCAAAATGATCCAAATTCCTTCAAAATGCATCTAATCATACCCAAGCATAAATCGAGAATAGGAGTATAAATGGTAAGTTAAAGCATATAATTCTCCTAAAAAAGTAGCAAAACGACCCCAAAATGATATATATAATAGGCACATATCAAATTTTCCCATGCTTACAGCGTTACTTGTCCCTAAGCAACACTAACACCAAAAATATACACAAACTCCTCAGAATAAACATAGGTAATATTCCAATGGCAAAGCTGATCCAAAGGTAGCCCAAAAAGATGAAAAAATTCATTTAGCAAACAGACTAAGGAATGAAATTTTCGAAAACCACTCGATAGACCACAATGTCAAATTTGAATCAATTCCCCCAAAGCATCAAATACAATAATTCAACATATGAAATGAATGGAGCTAGTAATGCCGGCAGAACCTCACCATAGTTATGTGGCACTCATTACTCATGTGTTTAAATATATGGTTCCCTCAATTCTCATTCAATAGACTTAAATCTACCATAAGTTTGACAAGATTCTGAAATTCGTCATCAGTAAAATGCAAACACACTAGACAATCATGAAGACTTTTATAAGGTTGTAATAGGGTCATGGGTAAAGGTAAGAGGGGAACAACCCATCGGTGCAGTGAGAATTCTGGAAATGTAGAGCTAGAAGCCATAGGCTAAGAGCTAAACATTTCCAATGCATCACAAAACATCATCCCTAAACCAATACAAATTAATAAAATACAACCCCAAATTAAAGAGACAAGGAGTTGAAAGTCACAAAAATTTTACAATCCCAACAAGGCAACACTCTTTGTATTATTCTCTATTTTTTTTCTCTTTTTTCTCTTTTTTGTTTTTTTTGTTTGTTTGTTTTTTTTTTCAAAAGAGTTAGCCAAGGGAAACTAATATAAAACTTTGAATCTCAACAATTCTCTAAATTTTGTACAAAAAGATAAGGGATTTCCTCTTATCAATCAAGATCACACATCTCTTTACCAAACAATCAAAATCCACTAAAAGATCTCAATACACCTTACTAGCTCCCCATCAAACTTGATGCAAAAGAATGAAAAGCTCCTCCAGTCTTGGCATAACGGTAAGATAATCATTTGGCCATAGGCCATAATAGGAGGTTCAAATCAAGAAAAGTGGATATAGGCTCAAACGGGCTAGCAAGAGATATAATATGCAACAAAGGTAGTTGTTTGGCTGTCGAGTTTACAAATCAAAGAAATGCCTCAATCATTTTGCCTAAATGCAAATGCGAAATGTGATCTTGAATGAGAATCAAAGCAAGTTCTAGAGAATTGATGCCGAGGGAGAGTCATACATGAAAGAAACATGAGACTAAGTTGATAAATAGTCTCTAAAAGCTCAAAGCCTCACAGGACATCCACCAAGGTCATAACTAGCTCATTAGTAAACACATGCCAAAATTCATATAAAGAGTCATGGGGTAATCAAGTTGCACTCATCATATGGTCAAAATATGAAGCTCATTTTGCAAACTCATTCTCAAACATTTTTATGCATAATTGGGCGAATCAAAGCATCAAACTAAACCAAAGAAGTCTACTTAGTCTACAAAGATCATCATCAAAGGATCTTCTTTCCAGTTTTTTGTTTTTCTTCCATGCATGCTCCCAAAATACAATCTAAAAATCCTTAAAAAAATGCAAAAACAATGAAAAGAAACTAAAATAAAACTAAAAATGCAATCTAAAATGAAACGAAAAAGAAAAACTAAATATACTTTTAAAATGCTTCTAGCCAAATAAGATTAGAAACCTACAATAAAGCTCAAAAAACAACTATCACAAACAATATATACAATACACAAGCATACTAAACCAAACCAGGCATCAGATGCCAAATATAATGACTAGCTCCCCTTGCTTGAATCATACATTGCCCTCAATGTAGGCACATTTGAGAAAAAGGGAAAGAGAGTAGCAAAAAGCAATCAGAAACGAGGTGGCCGAGGAGGATGAGGTGGTTGGCCATAAGAGCTATGCCAATCACGCAAGGTCTCTAAACAAGCCCTATAGTCCTGAAAATGTTGTGTTTGGGCAGCAAGCATTCCACAGAGCTCGTCATGGTGGTCTTGGACAAAATCACGAAGAGTAGCATTCTCAGAAGCAACATAAGCTCGAAGAGGCACTTGCTCCTTCTGAATGGACCAAAGGGTGGCTTATAGGTCGGCATAGTTAGTAGGTGGTGGTTGAAAGGAAGAGTTAGGTCCGGCTTTGACTAGAATGAGGGGGTGGGGGATGGGGGTGGGTTGAACAACCTCAGTATCACCAAGTACCCAATAAAGGTTAGCTTGATGAAGTAAGGTGGTGCGATCGACATTGGGAAGTGGCAAAAGCCGATCCCCAGGGTTAATCCAATCGAAATGCCCAGACTTTACTTTATAAAAGTTCATGTTCTCGAAGGCGGCTTAATCAAGCCGCTCGGACCTAGAGACTCTATCCTCAAGGTTGGGCTCAATACCCAAAAATCTAACAATAGTAGTCACAGTACCACCTATGACAATCCTGCCCTTAATGCTAACAGTAGTGCTACACAATTGCCTGACAAAAAACGAATCGGGGTCAAGTTAGACACCTCAACTATATAGGATAAGAAATACAACTCAAACAATCTCAGGACATTCAGATTATCATCCCGAGCAAAGAAACAACAACCTAGGATACGTTGAGCTACGCGAATGCAAAGGTTCCTAATATGTGTGCAATTGGATGAACTAGTGCTGTACCTAACACCCTCTGAAATCTCGCCCCAAAAGGCATTTGAGTTGAATTCGTAGGGGGCTTGTTAGTTCGATAAATCCATACTAGGTGAAAAATCGAATATACTGCTAAAGGTACCTAAGTTCAACTTGTATAATTGTCCTTACAAATAAAATGAAATGTACCCGGCTTGACATTGAGGCCCTCTAGTGACCTCGACAAGGAGTGTACTCAAGAATTCTAAGGTCAGGTCCCGATGTGTATGCTTTTTCATTTTTACGGCCTATACCACCCTGTCTAAACAACCACCTAATAGCATCTAACATTCCCATACGTGCTAACATTTCCTCATCATAATATCGAGTTGCCACAACCATGCGTTCATTCAAACAGTTATATCCGGTAACATGATCGGGGTTAGTTCAACCGAGAGGGTGCGAATTGTTACCTTGTGTTCGCGCATTGGAAGAAGTTCGGGAGGTCTATTAAGGTCGTGATGGTGCTTGACTTGATGATCCAACCTATTTGACACTCCTTTGTTTTTTGGTTGGTGTCATTGTTGCAAAATTTAACAAAAATTGAAACTAAACCTAAATAAGAAAATTTGAGGAAGAAAAATGAAGGAATTATGTAAAAAGAAGAAGAATTAGAGAGACAAAAAGATGTGGATGGGTGAAGGTGAGATGAGTTTGAAGAAGAAGAAGAAGAAGAAGAAGAAGAAGAAGAAGAAGAAGAAGAAGAAGAAAGAGATGGAATTGATGGAAGAAAGAAAATGATTAAGTGAAAAGAAAGGATTTTGTGTAAAAATGGAGTATAAATGAGAAGAAATGAGGGAGGATTGAAGGTTTAGT
>NCQV01059117.1:5459-17354 GCA_002740545.1 Lophocereus schottii | reverse complement strand
TGGAAAATAAAATTTAAATAATGAACCAATAAACAACTTTCCAGGAAAATTTTACTAACCAGGAAAGTAGCAGCAAACACGAATAACAACTTAACAAAGGTAATAATAGTATAAGGTTAGAATGGTCTGGGTCGAAGCACGCCGTAATGCTCTCTTTAAAAAGGAAATGCTCCCACTACTGGTTGAATGTTGAAGATGCAGCTCTCCCCCGAGATTCAACAACCCAATATATGGTCCTTCTCGAATGCAGCGATCACAACCTCAAACTAGATTTCAACTCAATGCTCAATCAAATAAAAATAAAGTTGTGTATAAAAAATTAAAGAATTGTGTATAAAAAATTAAAGAAAGTAATAAGATTTTTCCTCAACAAAAATACTAAGTTAGTCAAAAAACTGGTAAAAGTTATTAATGTGGAGGAAAATTAGTAAAAGACTTTTTGTGCAGTAAAAGATAGGAGTAGTAGAAAGTTTCTTGAAATGCCTTTTGTTCTTTATCTCAAATGGCTAGGAGGGCTAGCTATTTATACTGAATCATTAGAGCTTAATCATTGCCCCTTTGTTGGATAAGAGGCCAAGAAATAGAAATTCAACTCTATGTTCTGACAAAATCAACCAACTAACTTATTCATGAACTTGATCAACCAACAAACAATCCCACCTAGCTAAAGAAGTGGGATTTGTTTCTGCCAAAAAATTCTCAAATAGCAACCTAGAAATGGTTTAGTAAGTCAAGGCTCATGATTACCTTTAGCATTGATTTTACATAAAGCAAATTTCATTAACTCACAAAGGATATTTTATAGTCAAAACAAATTCCATACTTTGCTCATCAAATTGCAGTGGATAAAATCAACTTTGCCAACTCCAAAATAAATCAATAAATAAATGAGTTAGCTCAACCAAAATTTCAAATTCAAATATCATCATAGTTAGAAATTTATTTAGATAATTTGCAAATAATATATTTACAAATAAAAGAGTTTTAATTTTGAACCATCACTTTCAATAGTGAATTTGCAACTGCTTATGTTCTTCTCTCAACTGTACCAACAACGGCCAAATCAGAGCAGCATTGGCTGTTGTTAATCGATTGTAACCTTTTTGCATCGAGCAATATTGTTTTCGATGAAATTTTGATTACTACTCAGGGTCGTATGTGCAATTACATCACGTCTTTATGTCCAATTTTTCATTTTGTCTTTTGTTTGTTTATACTTGCATCATGTCCTTTGTTGGTCTTCAGTTAGTAGGTATTGCTAGTTCTAGCCCCTATTAGATTCATGTACATTCTTGAGCTGTATTTTGTGGGGCTTATAATGTTTATCAATATGGGTAATGTTGACACTTGTTTATTGGCAATGGGTTTTCTTTGAATTTGGCAAAAACACTGGAAAACCAAGAGATTTTACATGGGCACTATTTAGGTAATGTTATTTCATCATAGTTCGCAATTTAGGTATCAGATGATAGAATTTTTCAAATTTTAGTTAAATATTTTCTTCTTTATGATTTGTCTTAGTGTGATTATCTTATTTTAAAAGCTAAAATTTCATTGGATGCGACCACTTTCTTCATGGTCTCTCTCTTTCCTTCTTTTCTATTCATGAATCATACTTTTTTGTAATTTAATCTTTTTGCAAAAAATTTTTTTTTTGGTTACTCTAAAGACAATGTGCAGTTGCTAACGTGTTTGGCAATTTAAGGTCTACTATTAGAAGTGGGCAAGAATAAACAAGTGTGCACTTAAAATTCATTGCTTTTGACTACCTGTTTCTTCATTTTCTTTTAGAGTACACAACCAACTTAGTTCACTTTCTATTTTTTAGGCTCAAATTTATCTTTGATGATGATGCTTTGATTGGTCAACTTCGCTTTTGATTAGAATCAGGTCTCATATATGCGTATGTCGCACTGTGCTTTAAATTAGTGATAACCGTCATCCTGGTTCAAAAGATGATAGGTAATTGATATTGTCTTGCCTAAAATCCATGGTTTGCCAGTTAATTAGCGATAATCGATCAACCTTTCATAAAACAAATCAAATCAAACTCAGACTTGGCTCAACAAATATTGGCTGTATTTTCTAGCAATTAATAAGTGCTTAATATTACATCATTTTAGGGTCATTTTGCTACATTTTTTAGGAGAATTATGTGCTTTATGTTACTATTTACACTCATATTCTCGATTTATACTTGGGTATAGTTGTTTTACGTGTTTTGTAGGATTTTAAGCCTTTTACCCAACATTTGACCATAAATAGACGTATTGTGACCTCCCCCATGGATAACCATGAGTTGCTACGCTCGTGGAGCAAGAAAAGAGCAGAAAGTCGGTTTCAACACAGACCACGGTCAGATCGTGGGACCCGCCACGGATCGTGGTGAGCCTATAACTGCTGCCTCTTCGTGTTCCTTCAGCTGTGTGGCTGAGATCAAGTGAGCTCCTTATCCTGCAATAGTGAAAAGCAATCCTTCAATCCTAGAGCAATACAAAGGCCCTAGATTAGTGTTTTAGCCTAGTTTCTTTCTTTCTCAAATTTTGTTTTCTAGTTTAATTTTTAGTTTTGGTGAGAAATCCTGAGTGTATGTGTTTGGTTTTTGAGGTGGTTTGAAACCTTCAGTCAAGCCTTTCTCTCAAATTTTGCTGGATTGTTAGTTAGTTTTGATTTTCATGATTGGTTTGATTTCATTCTGTCAAGTGATATTCATATTGTGAGTAGATTTTTGGCCAAAATTTGCTTGTTTACTTGAAACAAACGAATAAAAAACTTAAATGTGACATTTGGTTGTTGGACTGCTTGATTAAACCTAGCGTTGAGTCATCTCGAAAGAGAGATTTGTATGTTAGGAGGACTAGCGAGTAATCGAAAATATTAAACTTGAATTAAGGCAAATTAGTTTAAAAGAATGACTTTTGCTTAGTTTAGGCAAATTTGACTGATTTCAAAAGAATAGATCAAATTTCTGGATAGATTATAATTCTTCGAGATTAATCGATTAGAGAAAAGCACATGTTATTCATTTTGATCCAGTACTCTTTCATAACTACGAATTTCTAGACATATTTTCTCTTTGATTGATTCAGAATAGTGAATTAGAAGTTGTTATATTGAACCCCTTTGAATTAGAATTTTACTTAGCACATTCTGACGGACAAGACTCTGTAAGTTTCGTTAGTTTCTGAGGAATGATATCTTTATCTATACTACGGCTACCTATGCGCTTGCTGTGTTCATTTCAATCAAGTTTTTGGCGTTGTTGTCAGGGACTAAATTGTTAACTATTGAGTAGTTTTACTAAAGTGACTAAATATTTTATTGTTTCTATTTTTTGTTATTTTCTTTTCTTGTTTAACTGCGCTGGTAGTATTGGTGAAAGTGCTTGCAGAAATTTTTCTTAGTTTATGCGAAGTCCGATCTTGTACGAACCCAATGCTGAGATTGAGAAGACCTTCCGCTTAAGGAGAAAAAAGTAAAGGATTGAAGAACAAAGGTGCGAGGTAAGAAAGAATTTAAATATGGCAGGAGGAGAACGTGACCAAAGAAGGACTCCTCGAGATTTCGTTACCCCTAGACTCCAAGGGATCGCCTCAAGTATCGCTCACCCTGCTGTAGATGCCAATAATTTCGAGCTTAAACTGGCACTCATTTCTATGATGCAGCAATCCCAATTCTGCAAAACTCCTTTGGAAGACCTAAATCTACACCTCTCGGTCTTCTAGAGGTGTGTAACGCATTGAAATTCAATGAAGTCTCTAGTGATGCGATTCACCTGCGCTTATTCCCTTTCTTATTAAGGGATAAGGGAAGGGCTTGGTTATACTCCTTGCCATCTGGATGCATTACCACCTGGGATGAATTGACAAGAGCATTCCTTGTCAAGTTTTTCCGTCCAAGCAAAACAGCAAGCCTAAGGAATCAGATCACCAACTTCATGCAAAATGAAAATGAGACGCTCTATGAAGCTTGGGAGCTTTTTAAAGATCTGCTGCGTTTGTGCACCCATAATGTTTTTCAGCATTGCATGATTATCCAAATCTTTTATAATGGTGTGACCCAATCTATAAGGTCCATTATTGATGCGGCGGCAGGAGGAACTCTGATGAGTAAGACTAAGGATAAAGCCTATAATCTGATCTAAAAGACGACAGTAAACAACTTCCAATGGTCCATTGAACGAGGTCAACCCAAACGGATTGGAGGTAAGCTTGAAGTTAATGCGCATACTTTACTTTCTACTAAAGTTGATGCTATGACTCAAAGACTGGACCGAATGAATGTTAATGTTGTGAATTCTAGTGCCCCTTCCCTTTGTGAAATTTGTGGTTCTGTTGAGCATGTAACTTTGAACTGTCAAGTTAGGAGTCCTTTTTTCCAAGACCCTAATGAGGTTAATTATGTTCAGAACTTCAACCCAAGACCAACCAATGACCCTTACTCTAATAAATATAATCCGGGTTGGAAGAATCATCCAAAATTTTCTTATAAGTCTAATCCAAACCCATCAAATTTACCTCTATGAATGCTAGACCTCCCCCTGGTTTTCAAAGACCCCCATTCCCTTCTCAAATGCCCCACAAGTCTAATTTAGAGGTAATGATGGAAAGTATGCTAATGGCATAACAAAAACAGGATGCATATATTAAGCAATTAGCCTCAAAGGTTGATGCGCTTACAACTCGCAATACGACGTTAGAAGTCCAAATTGCCCAAAAAGCTAGTTTCTCATCTATGCCCTTAGACAGACTTCTTAGCAAGTCGGAACCAAACTCTAGGGAGCAATGCAATGCTATGATTTTGAGGGGAGGAAAACAACTAGAGGGGCCTAAGAAGATTACTAACGATGAGTCTTTACATGATAAAAATGAGCATGTTGAGAATCTCGACAAAGAGATGTCCTCACCTTCTAATGAGGTGATTGATGTTGCACATGAGTCTGAGGAGGTTCCTAAGGACCCTAAGGTCACTTCACCAAAGCCCTACTCCCCACCTTTATAATTTCCTCAAAGGATGGCTAAAGCTAAACTTGATTCACAATTTGGGTAGCTTTTAGAAGTCCTTAAGAAACTCTATATAAATATTCCGTTTACTGAAGCCCTAACTCAAATGCCCTCATATGCTAAATTTTTGGAAGAAATTCTATCCAATTAAAGAAAGCTTGAAAAACATGAAAATATAACTTTGACTGAAGAATGTAGTGCGCTGATCTAAAATAACCTTCCAGCTAAGCTGAAGGATCACAGAAGTTTTTTAATTCCTTGCCTGATAGGAAATGTGCCTACAGATCATGCTTTATGTGATTTAGGGTCAAGCATAGGCTTGATGCCCCTGCCTATATGTAAAAATCTGAAACCAGGAAAGATAAGACCAACTACTATCTCCTTACAATTCGCAGACTGTTCTATGAAATACCCTATGGGAATTTTAGAGGATGTTCTAATAAAAGTAGGGGATTTATATGTGCCAGTGGACTTTGTAATTCTAGAAATGGAGGAGGATATACAGACTCCCATCATTCTTGGGAGACCATTCTTGGCCACCGCAGGGTGCCGGATCGATGTGAAACACTGTATATTATCTTTTGATGTGGGAAATGATCATATGGAGTTTAATTTACTAAAAGTTGTTAAGTTTCCGTTCATTTATGATGAGTGTAATAAGATCAATGGTTTAATACAGGAAACCGTGTCTAACATTGATTCTAATGATCCACCTGAGCACTTGATGTTAAATAATAGCACCACTAAGGATGAAAATCTCGAAGTAGACGAGTGTGCTCAACTTCTGGAAGCCTCTCCACCAATTCCGTTTTCTGCTGCTAAGGTAGAATCATTATAAGACGAAAGAAAGTGCTCGTCTGATGAGGCGAAAGCTCACAAGGTAGAATTGAAGCTTCTCCCTTTATCCTTGAGGTATGAATTTCCTGGACCAAAATCTACATATCCAGTGATTGTGAATGCAAATTTGAATACAACCCAAATAGATTATTTGCTCAGAGTACGTAGGAAGCATCGTAAAGCCATAAGATACACCCTTGATGACTTAAAAGGAATTCATCCTTCTTTGTGTATACATCGAATCTTAATAGAAGACTACCATAAGTCTTCAATTGACCACCAAAGAAGATTGAGCCCTAGCATGCAAGAGGTACTTAAAAAGAAAATTTTGAAGTTGCTTAAGGCCGGCATTATTTACCCTATCTCTGATAGTGCGTGGGTAAGCTCAGTCCATGTTGTTCCTAAGAAAGGGGGGATGATCGTTATCAAAAATGAGAATAATGAGCTAATTCCTACTAGGACTATCACAGGCCAGTATAAGTGCATTGATTATTGGAAACTAAACAAAGCCACCCGTAAAGATCATTTTTCCCTTCCCTTCATTGACCAAATGCTTGAATGATTGGCTAAAAATTCATATTTTTGCTACTTAGGTGAATATTCGGGATTCTTTCAAATCCCTATCCATCCTAATGACCAAGAAAAGACTACTTTTACATGTCCTTATAGTATGCATACTTATAGAAGAATGCCATTTGGGCTGTGCAATGCCCCTGCCACATTTCAACGTTGTATGATGACCATTTTTTTGACTTTATTAAGGATATAATGGAAGTCTTTATGGATGATTTTTTTGTATATGGTGCAACCTATGACTAGTGCTTGAGTAACTTATCTAAGGTTGTGCAAAGATGGGAAGATGTGACTTTGGTCTTGAATTGGGAGAAACGATATTTTATGGTGCAAGAAGGGGTTGTTCTTAGTCATATTGTCTCTAATAAAGGCATTGAAGTTGATATAACAAAGGTGGAGGTGATTGAGAAATTGCCACCACCAACTTCTTTGAAGGGTGTGAGGAGTTTTCTCGGACACGTCGATTTTTACTAGCGGTTCATTAAAGATTTTTCAAAAATTGCAAAACCTTTCACCCAATTGCTTGTCAAGGATGTGCCTTTTGAGTTTAATGAAGAACGCTTGAGTGCTTTCCACAGGTTAAAAGAAGCATTGATCACCACCCCAGTAATGTAAGCATCAGAATGGGAGCTACCTTTTGAAGTAATGTGTGATGCAAGTGACTACGCAGTAAGGGCTATTTTAGCCCAACAAAAGAATAATAAGTCGTATGCTATATACTATGCAAGCCGTACTCTCGACGAGGCTCAAGTGAATTATGCCACGACTGAGAAGGAATTCTTACCAGTTGTTTTTGCTTCTGAAAAATTCAGATCCTACTTGATTAATTCTAAAGCCATTTTTTCACAGATCATGCCACTTTGAAACATTTAATGAAGAAGTTCGACTCCAAACCCTGACTCATTTGATGGGTCCTCCTTCTTCAAGAGTTTGATTTGGAAATTAAAATAAGGCAAGGTTGGCAAGTGTGATTGCCGATCATCTATCTTGTTTAGGCCCAGAGGCCATTCCTAGCGAAGAGCTTCCCATTGATGATTCTTTTCCCGATGAGCAGTTACTCGCCATATTCCAACAAGCTATCTCATGGTATGCTGATATGGTGAACTTCAAGGTGTGTGGAGTGTTACCTCCAGAATTATCCTACCAACATAGAAAGAAGTTCTTTACAGATGCCAAATACTATGTGTGTGAGGAACCGTTCGTTTACAACCTATGAGGAGATGGGATTTATAAAAGGTGCTTGCCTAAAGAAGAGGTCTGTAGTGTTTTGCACCATTGCCTTGCTTCAACTTATAGTGGCCACTTTGGACCTAATAAAATAATTACAAAAGTACTCCAAGCAGGCTTCTATTGGCCCACACTCTTTAAAGATGCAAAAAAATTCCTCATGACTTGTGATAGATGTCAGCAAACAGGAAACATTTCTAAGAGACATGAGATGCCTCAAAGTGGCATACTTGAGGTAGAGTTATTTGATGTATGAGGGATTGACTTTATAGGTCCTTTTCCTCCTTCCTATAACAACCTTTACATTCTTGTGGCAGTTGAATATGTTTTGAAGTAGGTAGAAGTCATCATCTCCCCAACAAATGATTCAAAAGTTGTCCTTAAGTTTCTCAAGAAGAATATTTTCATAAGGTTTGGCATGCCAAGAGCTCTTCTAAGTGATAATGGTACTACACTTTTGCAACAAGCCTCTTGAGTTACTTTTAAAAAAATACGGGATATTTCATAACATCACTACATATTACCATCCGTAAATGAGAGGGCAGGTGGAACTCTCGAACAGAGAATTGAAGAACATCCTGGAAAAACAGTAGATCGGTCCCGTAAAGATTAGGCCTTCAAGGTTGATGATGCTCTTTGGCATACCGCACCACTTACAAGACCCCTCTGCACCACTCCATACCGATTGGTGTTTGAAAAGTCTTGTCACTTGTCAATAGAGATGGAACATAAGGCATACTGAGGTGTAAAGATACTTAACTTTGGTCTTAAGGCAGCGGAAGAACGGAGATTTTTGTAACTAAACCAGCTCGATGAGTTAAGGTTGGAAGCTTATGAAAGTTCGCATATTCACAAAGAACGAACTAAGAAGTGGCATGATAAACATATCATGAAGAAGAGGTTCAAAAAGGGAGACATCGTCCTCGTATTTAATTCCAGATTAAGATTGTTTCCTGGCAAACTGAAATCCCGATGATCAGGACCATTTAACATCACAATGGTTCAACCCAACAGATCAGTTGAAATGTGGAATGAGTCCACCGGTGCATTCACAGTTAATGGACAGCGATTAAAACCATATCTTGTGGGATAATCTATTGACAAAATCAATGTCCATACACTATCTGATCCGGATCAGGCATAGAACTAGGGTTAAGCTCTTGAACTTAAAAGAGCACTTCTTGGGAGGTAACCTAAGCTCTTTTTCCTTTCCCTTTTTCTTTCCTTTAGCTTTTATTTTTACTATTTTTTTAATTTGTAAAAAAAAGAAAAAAAAAGAGAGAAAACAAAAACAAAAAAAATATATGAATAAAATGTTGACATCACGGCCAGTACCCCAGAAATACGGTCGTGGCTTGCCAACCCGGGAAAAAAAAAGAGGTTGTGTCAGCAGACACCACGATCAGACCGTAGTGAAGGCCACGGTCCGTGGTGGACCGCTACAGCCAGCGGTCTAGGTTTTTGACCTCGGTGCCCTTTCCTCTCCCTTTCTTCTTCTTCAACCTCTGGACATACTCTCTCTCTACCTCCATTTTCTCTCTCTAAACTCTTCATAACCAGTACCTTTAATCTTCCCTCATTTCTACTCCATTTTCAATCATTTTCACACCAAATCATTTCCTTTCACTCAATCTTCCCTGTTTCTCCACAAATATCATCTCTTTTCTTCTTCTTCTTTAAATTCATCTCATGTTCACTCATCCACCATACCTATCCTTTTCTTTCACTTATTCTCCATATTTTTACTTAATTTCTTCAATTTTCTAGGTTTTGGTTCTTATTTTTGGTTTTAGTTTTGTTTTTGGTTAGAGTTTGCAACCATGGCACCAACCAAGAGACAAAGGAGAGCCAAGGAGGTTGGTTCTTCCATTCAAGCACCACCATAACCTCAAAGGGCAACCCGAACCGCGCGTGCTAGAGGTAACATTCCTCACCCTCTTGGTTTATTGCATCCCGATCATGTTGCTAGGTACAATTGTTTGAATGAACGTATGGTTGTGACAACTAGATATTATGATGAGGATTTGTTAGCCCAGTTGGGAATGTTGGATGATATTAGATGGTTGTTTTTAAGATATGGTATGGTGACACTTTTTAGAACTCAAAGAGCATACATATAGGGACCTGACCCTAGAATTTCTTAGTACACTCTATGTCAAGGTCACTAGAGGGCCTCAATGTCAAGTCGGATATATATCGTTTTATTTGCAGGGTCAATTGTATGAACTGAACTTTTGTACCTTCAATAGTATTTTTGGTTTTCTACCTAGCATGGATTTATCGCACCGCCAGATCCCCCGCGAATTCAACCCGAATGCATTTTAGGGTGAACTTTCGGGGAGTATTAGGTACAGTACCAGTTCATCAAAATGCACACATATTCAGAACCCCTGCATTAAAGTAGCCCAACGTATCTTGCCTTGTTCCTTGCTTGTTTAGGATGATAGTTTGAATGTCCCGAAACTTTCTGAGTTGTACTTTTTGTCCTATATGCTTGATGGTGATCAGCTTGACCCAGGTTTATTTTTAGCTACACAATTATATAATGCTGCTGTTAGCACTAAAGGTAGGAGAGTCATTGGTGGGATTGTAACTACTATTGCTAGATTCTTGGGAGTTGAGCCCAACTCTGAGGATAGAGTTTCCGGGTCTGAGTAGCTTGATCAAGCTACTTTTGAGATTATGAACTTTTGCAAAGTTGAGGCTGGCTGTTTATGTTAGATTTACCCCGAGGACTGACTTTTGCCGCTTCTCAATGTTGATTGAACCACTCTACTTCATCAAGGTAACCTTTATTGGGTACCTGGTGATGAGGAGGTTGTTCAACCCACACCCCATCATCCAGCCCCTCACTCTAGTCAAGCCAAACCTAGTTCTTCCTCTCAACCACCCCCTCATGACTATTCTAATATCCAAGACACTCTTAGATCCATTCAAGAGGAGCAAGTTTCCCTCCGAGCATTTGTTGCTTCTGAGACCGCCGCTCTTCGGGACTTTGTCCAAGAGCGCCACGATGAGTTTTGTGGGTTGCTTCTTTCCTAAACCCAATAATTCTAAGACTATAGGACATGTCTAGAGACCTGGCGAGATTGGCATATCTCTTATAGCTAACCACCCCATCCTCCACCACCATCCCCTTTCTGATTGCTCTGTGCTACTCCCCTACCTTTTTTTTTTTTTTGTTATGTTCCCACATTGAGGGCAATGTGTGATTCAAGCATGGGGGAGTTAGTCATTATACCTGGCATCTGATCCCTGTTTTCTTTTTGGTGTATTTGTACTTTGTATATGTTTTTAGTGGTAGTTTTTGATTTTTGGTTTTAGTTTTGTTTAGTAGTGCATTTAGTTTTCTTTTCATTCTAGGTTACATTTTAGTTTCTTTCTTTTGTTAGTTTCTTTGCATGTTAGTTTGCATTGCTTGTAGGAGCCTTAAAAAAAAAGGAAAAAAAGAAAATAATGAAGAAAAAAAAATTCCTCTGATGATGATCTTTATAGATAGACTTCTATGGTTTAGTTTGATCTTTGATTCGCCCGAATTATGCATAAAATATTTATGAATGAGTTTTCAAAATGAATTCCATGTTTTGACCACGTGTTGAATGCGAGTTAATTTACCCCATGAGTTTTTACCTGAGTTTTGGCATGTGTTTACTAGTGAGCTAGTTTTGACCTTGGTAGATGTCCCGTGAGATTTTGAGCGTTTAGAGGCTATTCATCATTTTAGTCTCATATTTTCTTTCATGTTTGACTCTTCCTTGACGTCGTTTCTCTAGAATTTGCTTTGATTCTCATTCAAACTCACATTTCGCATATGCATTTAGACAATATGACTAAGGCATTTTTTTTCTTTCTTTGATTTGTTGAAACCCCACAGTCAAATAACCACCTTTGTTGTGTATTGTATCCCTTGTTAGCTCCTTTGAGCCTATATCAATTTTTCTTGATTTAAACCTCTTATTATAGCCCATGGCCAAATACTGATTTTACCTTTAAGTCAAGGCTAGAGGAGTGTTCCATTCTTATGCATCATAGGGCACTACTAAGGTGGATTGTTATCGTTTTAGTCAATTTTTCCTGTTTGGTGAAGGGATGTGAAGTATGGAGAAGAGTTGAAATTTAAAGTTCGTTATGGGTCTTCTCTTGGCTATCCTTTTAGAAAGAAAAAAACAGAAAGAAAGGATCGAAAAAACAGAACAAAGAAGAAACAAAAAAAAATGAAAAAAAATTGGGAGAAAGTGTTAGCCTTGTTGGGATT
>NCQV01059106.1:4959-24678 GCA_002740545.1 Lophocereus schottii | reverse complement strand
GAGAGAGGGGACAGAGATGATGTTTGAGTTTTGGGTTGTGTTGCTTTTTTTTACTTGTCTACATGTTTGGCTGAAACCTTTTCCTCAAAAAGTGGCTTTTTGTTAACCATGGTTATATTTAAATCATAGTAATTAGATAGGTTAGTCAAGCAAGCTTGTTGGATTATGATTGGCTTGTATGGTTTGGGGCCCGGGAAGGAAAGTAAACCGTATGCGATTAAATTTTTGTAGCTCGAAATTAAATTTTTGCGAGACTATAAAAATAAAAATAGTAATAGTAGTAGTATTAGTAGTAGTAGTAATAATAATAATAATAATAATAATAATAATAATAATAATAATAATAATAATAATAATAATGAATTCTTAAATTATAATTATCGAGGCCTACTATCGATTCACTTGAAATTTTACAATAATTGAAACCCTAAGTACAAAGTGGGACCCAACAAATTGTAGTTTGCTAAATAAATAAATTGGGTGTATTTGAATTAATAAACATGATTTGGTTAAGTAAATAACCATGAAAATAAAGATGATTTAAATAAATATTGGTTAGGGTCAGCATATTACATCAAATTAGGTAAATTTAATAAAATCTAAGAATGTACAATCTAGATAGAATCTAGATAAGATATTATCTCAACACTCTCCTCATGTTGGAGCAAGTAAGTTAATAATTGTTGTTTTAAAATGTTACCGCAAGTGCACGGTGTCAGTTGTAGCTAGGAACGACAAGTGCCGGTCGTGTCCACAAGGAACTTGACTCCAATCACCGAATTCAATTTATAACACTCAAGTTAGGCAGAAGTCTACTTTAGATGAATGTTACCAACTAGCAGTACTATTCTATTGAAAACTGCTAATTATCTAATCCAATTTTAGCAAGGGTCCTGGATTGGGGTTCACCACACTATTGTGCTATATGAATCATGAAAAAATCAAACAAATCATGCCCATGAATAAATCAAAGTAGAAAAGATTATGATTTAGAGTGCATCTAAGCCTTCTCTTAAAGGTCAATAGACTGACTAAATTAACCTTAGTTATCTATTTTCATGAAACTAAGACTATCAAAGCCACGGGATTTCATAATCAAATAATCTCAATTGAAACCCTAACTGTTTTCACATCAGGAAGACCAATTGCCCACAAAGTCGCACTAAATTAAGGATTCACTTTTGTTGATCTCCTAAACCCTAATTAGGAGCAGTGAATAAAACTCCTTCAAGCAATTCAATAAACATTTGGCACACTATGTAGGAATTCGAATTGCAATCATGGACACAATTCACAAAAACCTAGGACATAATTAACTTCTGCACAATAAGGGCTGCTCTTAATTTAAGACTACTAATTTAACCTCTAATCATACTTCTAATCGCAATCAAGAACAAGAATTCAAAAGACATCTCAAAGATGAAAACTTTAATTTAAATCACAAGAGAAGGGAGAACGAAACGTACTTCAATTGATTTCCAAGAGCAATTGCACAAATTTGTACCATATTAATACTTCAATCCAATGCTTTAGAATTTGAGAATGTAACTAGCATGGAAAGACCTAAAATTTGCCCCTTTTTGAGAGCTCTCAGAAAATTACAAGGTATCCTAAACTGTCACTGCGATGAAACATTTGGTCGCGCAAGAATTAATGTGGCACAGTCGTGCCACGTGGCACGGTGCCACTATGCCACTTCCCTGGTTTGTTGCTTCTCATGTTTTGTCTTGGCACTATTGAGCTTCCAGGCAAGGGGTCCCCATGTTAGTCCTCTGGGCCTCGACAACCTCTTCATTCGCTCAAAATCCACCCTCTTGGCCTTCCCTTTCGTGTGACATTATTGAGTTTTCCTCTTTCCTTCAATCGGAACTCCTGAAAGCATAAAAACATTTCACATGAGCAAATTCCAGGTAAAGGAAGCCCATTCGACCCCTACGCTTTGAACTTGTACCCAAAAATCACTCAAAGGATAGGTCAAAGTGGTTTTAAAAGAGGTAAAAATAGAGGTTTTTCAACTCCCCCATGCTTGTCTCTTGCTTCACCTTAGGCAAGACTAAGGCATGAATGAATTATTAGGGGATAGAAACCTCTAGTTACTCACCTCCTAGGCAAGATGAGTAGAAAGTCAGCCAAATTGAGCATGGTACACAAAACCAGTGGGATAACTCAAGATATAAACATGTAGTTTCAAAATTCATTTAAAATTGATTGAAAACCGCACTATTCAACTTACATCTAGTTATCCCATATCACACCCCCATCCCAATCAAGATGCCTTCAAACAAGTGATGGACTAGACGGCCTAGTAGTGACTCTCATAGGGGGAACAAAGCAGATGCACTCCCTCTCATGTGGTTGAAATATGCGGCTCTCTCAATCATCCTCCCAAATGTAACAACCTTATCACAAGCTTGGGCATATTCTTGATCCTCCACTACTAAAATGCAAATGCAAATGACAATCCAGAGGACTTATTACGGGTTGTAATAAGGCATAGGCTAAAGGTAAGGAGGGAAGTAAATCTGGGAATGTAAAGTTAAAGCCAGGAGACTAAGAAGCATCACACATCCCGAATATTACATTATTCCGTCATACCATTCCAACTAACCATATTAAAATACACATCCCATTGAATGGGTCTAGGAAGCGAGCTAAGACAAATAATAGAAGTTACCAACCATGCCAACATTTTATTTTTCATTTCATTCTCTTTTTTTTTTCCTCTTTCTTTTTGATCTTTTCACCTTTTCTTCTTTTTTGTTTTTTTTCCTCTGATTGGTAGGTGGTAAACAATTCAAAGTCCAATATCAACTCACTCCATTAATATTATCAACCCAATGAGCGCATAGAAGATAGCCAACCAACCAAGTGAGCCTACACCGTGCACTACCAAGTAAAGTTCACTGAAACAAAGCTTCACCTAATCCTGGCATAAACATAGGAAACTGTACAAGGCCAAGGGGTAAGTGATCGGGTTTGCAACAAGAGAAATTAGGTAAAGGCACATAGGGCTAGAAAGGGGTGTAACATAATTTTTAGGAAGGCCATTTGGCTATGTCACTACTGATCAATCAAATAATGCCTTTATTATATCATCAAATGCATAGCATATATGCAGCCTTACAGAGAAATAGACCAAGTTCTAGAAGAGAGGCACATAGGAGGGTCACACATGAAATAAAATAGTGAGACTATATAGATGAATAGTTTAATCAGTCCCAAAAATCTCACGAGTCAAACTACCAAATGCACAACTAGCCCTACATGTAGCCCACCTCAAAGGAGTAATTAAGCATGATAAGGGGGCTTCAAGGGTAACTAGTATGTGAAAAACAAACAGTGCAGTCAAAGCATTTCGAAATGATCATAAGAACATTTGCCAAGAATGTCCCACAAGTATGCACAACCATTTTAACTAACCACCACTGTCTTGGCTCATCATCACAGGAAGGGTTTCCAAAATCTTTTCTTTTTGTTTTCCTTCTTGTTTTTTAGAAAGCAATAAAGTCGAACTAGAAAAATAATAAAATGCATAAATGAAAATGAATAGTAGGGTGAAAAGGGTTACCTTAAAAGTTTATGCGCGCCCAACTTGAACGAGTCTCCTTTGTGATGCAAACATCTATTCTAAATGCACTAGAATGCTTTAATAAAGTGTAAATGAAAATAAAATGATAATGCTACTAATGGGTCCTATGTATGCAACTAGATCCTAAAATGTGAAATAAGAAATTATATGCAATTAATCTAAAGGCACCCTAAATGCAACTAATGTGAGGATGTATGTACATTGTCCCCAACGACGAGCCCCCTTGATTGCTTGGGAAGGTGTGAAAATGCTCCTCGAACTGCTTAATGGACTCCAATTGTCACTAGAGCAACTCATTCATCTACCTACGCTCTTCATACTCCCGGGCTTCTCGCATAGCCCGTTCCTCCTCCGTTGAATCCACCGCCGCTCTCGCTCCTCTTGGTGATCAACAAAACCCCAAAAAAAGGTGACTCACTCATTAATAGAGTTCATGCATAAAGAGAAACTATGGAGGTCATCACGCATACCAGTATACCCCTCTTGAAGACTCAAAACCTCCACTTGGAGGGCGGAGAAAGATTGGAGGAAAGTGCAGTCAAGCGGCATGTATGCCGTAGAGGAAGAAGACTCACCAGTCTCATGGGGGAAGGGTGGGTGAAATGGTGGTGAGGGGGGAATGGCCTCCTCCTCAATATGGGGGGCCCTCATCAACATCATCCTCCAGATCATCATCATCCTTCTCCTCCATCTCCTCATCATACTCGACCTCCTCATCAGCGGCTAATTGTTCCTCTCTAGGTAACATGGTCGCCCTAATAATCACTCTGTCACAATTCCAGTTCCTCTTATTGCTGACTGTAGTGCACTTAACATTAGGAAGAGTGAAGAGGATCTCTTTGTGGTGAGGGTACCCAATGGTGTCACCTTGGGAATCAATGATATGCATGTGGTGGAGGGTGTCGATATCAAGGTGACTGCCACGGAAATGGGGTTCTAGAGTGGAGAGTTTAGCACTGTGGCCTAAAGCAATGACAATGGCGTTAATAGTGCCCTGAATGCTTAGAAAATTTTTGTTGGTGGTCTTGGCCACGTCCGCCAAGTGATGGATTATGCATGCCCCAGTGTCTATGGGGATGCCCAACAATGCACACTAGATAATGAACAACGTTGCCTTCCGACAACTATTTTGGTTGTCATTGCGACTGAAAATAATATTTGTGGCCAAGCGCTGAAGGTAACAAAGGTTGATATTGCAAATACCGGTGGCCTTATCCTGTTAAGGTCAAGGACTCTCGGTCTTCCAAATCAGTTTATGAAGCTTTGCATTTGAGGAAGTAACGTTTGTCCAAACAGGGTTGGGTCACTACAAGGAGGTCACATCTTTATATGCTCTATCAACCACCGAAAATTTCAACAATTCTTTAAAAATTCTCAAGTTCATCCAGTGGCCCATATTGAACATACGGAATCAAATTTCTTATTTATGACCCCTAAAAGTTCCATCCCAATTTACATTCAAAGAGCTCAAAAACTCTATCATAAGGCGGTCATACGAGGTACATTGTACGCCAATGTACTTAGTTCATCCCAATTTATGAATCAACTACAACATATCATCCAGTATTCCCAAAGTTCGCAAGGAATCCACATGAGAGTACTTTTGTTCACTAGTCTTGCTAATGGCTAAAATCTCATATCGAGCCTTTTGCTCCTCACTAGCAAAATGTAAACCTCTAGTGCTAGCAGGCAAAAACAAGGGGTATACGTCTTTCGTACCTTTAGCAGAGGATGGTTTAGTGGAGGAAGAAGTGGCCTTGGATGACTTCTTGGCTAGGGATGGACCCATGGAACCTTCTCCAACTTGTTTCTTCCCCATGAGTAGCAATCAAGAGTAGATCGGGGTTATAGAGTGATGCTAGATGCTTTGAATGGCAAGAGGAGGTGGAGTTCTTATCTCTACAACCTTCAACCTCAACAATAGAGGTTGGGGTTTTAGAGAGAGAAAGTGGGTGATGTGAGAGGGGTGAAATTGGGTGAAAAGAGGGGAAATTTGAGAGGAAAAGGGGAAATTATGGGGGGAATTGAAGAAATTAGAAGAAAAATTGAGAGTTTAGGTGAGATTGGGGTGGAGAGTGGGATGAGAGGAAGAGGGGGTCTTTGTGGTTTAGAGAGAGAAAGTGTAGAGGTTGAATGGGGAAGAAGGAAGAAAGAAAGGAAGAATCGGGCTTTTACCCGAAATTTACGGTGGCACCGTCACGCCCAGGGGCATGAAGCCATGTGCTGTATCGTTACTCGCATGCTGAAATCTGGGGAATGGCACGATCGTGCCCCTACGTATGTGGCCACCATGCCGTTTTACTGTCTGCCTGCCTTGATGATCCTTTCCCCTATTTTTTTTAGAGGGTGGCATGGGCGTGCCACCAAGCATGCGGTGCCCATGCCAACTTGCTGACTCCTAATTCGACTCCTTTCAAGTGGCTTCCTTCTTTTCTCACTCATTCTTTTTTCGCTTTGAGCTTTTCCTCTCATTTTTTTCCTCATTTTTTTTCAAAAGCTGTAAAGCTTGGGTTGCCTCCCAAGAAGCGCTTTTTTAGGTCCCGAGCTTGAACATGGAGATTCTCTAAGAAGAAGAGATATTAGGGAGGGCACAAGTGACCTTCCCTCAAGTGTCTCACCGGTAATCTCGCTTTAACCGAGCAATGTTCACCTTGAATGAGCCGGTGGAATCCGTGCCAATCTCAACGGTCCTGTATGGATAGACCTTTAACACCTTGAAAGGGCCCAACCATCTAGAGCGAAGCTTGGCTTGTAAGAGCTTCAAACAAAAGTTGAAGAGAAGAACTAAGCTGCCTTCCCGAAACTCATGATGGTTAATAAACTTATCGTGCCACCGCTTCATTCGCTTCTTATAGATTCGAGAAATTCCATAGGCATCCAAGCGGATTTCCCCAAGTTCATTCAACTACAGTAATCTTCTCTCTCCCGTAGATTTCAAATAGAAGTTGAAATGCTTGATGGCCTAGTAAGCCTTGTGTTCTACCTCTACAGGGAGGTAACAGGGCTTACCATAAACTAACCGAAACGGAGTGGTCCCAATTGGAGTTTTGAATGCCGTCCGATAAGCCTGTAAGGCATTATCGAGCTTGTTCGCCTAATCTTTGCAAGATCCCGCAACCGTTGTCTCTAGAATTGACTTGATTTCCCGATTGGAGATCTCGACTTGTTACTTGTTTAAGGGTGGTAGCTCAATCTGTAGTTGTGATGCAATCCATATTTCTTCAGTAAGGTTTCGGGTTTCCTTTCGATGAAGTGCGTCCCATTATCACTAATCAGCACCCTCGGGACTCCAAAACGAGGAAAAATGATCCTCTTGAATAGCTTAGCCACTATTCTTGAGTCATTAGTAGGGCTAGCCACTACCTCGACCCACTTGGAGACATAATCAACCGCAACCAAAGTGTACTTGTTACACCGTGAGGATGGGAGATGCCCCAAACATCAAAGATCTTAATTTTAAGGATGAAGTTAAAGGGCACCTTCTTGTTCCTTGATAAGTTACCCACCCATTGGCAGCCCTCACAGGAACGAACATAAGTGTGGACATCCTTAAATAGTGAGGGCCAGAAGAACCTTGCTTGGAGGATCTTCACGGTGGTCTTATAGGTGCTAGTATGACCTCCACATGGAGAGTCGTGATAGAATAAAATCATGCTTTGAATCTCCTCCTCAGGGAGGTAATGCCGAAAAATCCCATCCTTACACAGCTTGTAGAGAAAAGTTTCCTCCCAAAAATGCATCTTGATATCATGGAGGAACTTGTTCTTCTGATTGGAAGAGAAATCATAGGGGGAAATCCCTGACGCTAAGTAGTTCGCGAAGTTGGCGTACCATGGGGCTTGTCCTGAGGATATAGCCATGAGATGCTCATTAGGGAAAGCATCGTCAATGGGGGTATCGTGACTCTCGATAATGATCCTGGAGAGATGGTCAGCAACGACGTTTTTCACCCCCGCCTTGTCCTTGATCTCCAGATCGAACTCCTACAGTAGTAGTATCCACAGGATGAGGCGTGGCTTCACATCCTTCTTCTTAAGGAGATACGTGATTACAGAATGGTCAGTGCACACAAAGATCTTGGAGCATATAAGGTAGGAACGAAACTTCTCCATCGCATACATAACCGCAAGCAGCTCCTTTTCAGTCGTTGCAGGGTTCTGTTGAGCCTCATCTAATGTTCTACTAGCATAGTAGATCACTGTTGACTTCTTATCTCTTCTTTATCCCAAAATTAGCCCCACTGTATGGTCGTTAGCATCACACATGATCTCAAAGAGGAGATCCCAATGTGGTGGTTGTATAATGAGGGTAGAAATTAGTGCCCACTTAATCCTGTAAAAAGCCTCACGGAACTTATCAGTAAAACTAAACAGGGCATCTTTGGTTAGAAGTTGGGTTATAGGTTTCCAGATCTTGGAGAAGTCCTTGATAAAGCAGCGATAAAAGCCTGCATGACCAAGGAAATTCCGTACCCCTTTTACCGAAGAAGGAGGGGGCGACCGTTCAATAACCTTAACCTTAGCCTTGTCCACCTCGATGCCCCTGTTAGAGATAACATGGCCTAATATCACCCCTTCCTGAACCATAAAGTGACATTTTTCCTAATGCAGAACAAGATTGATGTCCTCGCTTATACGGAGTACCTTGGACAGATTTTTGAAATGCAAGTTAAAGGTACCTCCATAGACAGAGAAGTCATCCATGAACACTTCCATGGTGTTTTCAATGAGATAAGAGAACATGGCAGTCATACACTGCTGGAAAGTGGCAGAGGCATTACATAACCCAAAAGGCATCCTTTGATAAGTAACGGTACCATACAGGCATGTGAAGGTCGTCTTCTCCTGGTCATCGGGATAAATAGGAATCTGAAGGAAACCTAAATATCCATCCAGATAACAGAAGAAAGAATCCTTCCCAACCTTTCCAACATCTGATCAATGAATGAGAGGGGGAAATGATCTTTCTGGGTGGCTTGATTCAGTTTACGATAACCAATACACATTCGCCACCCCGTCACAGTCGCAGTCGAAATGAGCTCGTCACTCTCATTCCTAATGACGGTTATCCCACCCTTTTTGGGAACTACCTGAACTGAAGTCACCCACTCGTTATCTGAGATAGGATAGATGATCACAGCATCAAGTAGTTTGATAACCTCCTTTTTCACAACCTCTTGTATATTACGATTTAAGCGGCGCTGAGGTTGTCGGGAAGGTCGATGGCCTTTATCAAGAAAGATGTGATGCATGTATATTAAAGGACTAAGTCCCTTAATATCATCAATACTATAGCCAATGGAACCCCTCTGCTTCCGAAGCACATCCAACAATTTTTCCAACTGGGGGCCATCTAATTTAGCATTAACGATAACATGGAATTGATAAGCAGAGTCAAGAAACTCATACCTGAGATAGGAAGGTAGAGGCTTTAATGCTACCTTTAATGGGCACTTATCCTATTCCTTGGAGGCGGGTCCCTCCACACTAAGGACCTCATTGGGGGACTGCCTAGGCGTATAGGTAGTGGACTCATTAAGGAGCCTAGCATGCTCCTCATTCTCTCCTGAATGGGAGTCGGTCACATAGCAGTCGATCAACGCGGCCTCTAGTGGATCCTCTCTAGAATGGTGAGCCTTGGCCTCCTGATTAAGTTCTTTCTCTAGTAAGTTGATTCTACAGCACGAGTCACCTGAGGTGGGGGAGGCCATAGATTATGGCAATCTAAATTCTACCTTTTCATCTCCTACGTGAAGGGTGAGCTTGCTATTCTTTACATCTATCATCACTCCCACAGTGGCTAGAAAGGGTCACCAAAGTCTGATGTGGATACGGGAGTCTTCCTCTATCTCCATGACAACAAATCACATGGGATAAAGAACTTGCCCACTTGCAGTAGGATATCCTCAAGAATACCCATAGGTTACTTTATGAATCTATCAGCTAACTACAAAGATATGGTAGTGGGTCTTAAGTCCCCTACTTACAGCTTCTCACATATAAAGTAGGGCATAAGGCTTACACTAGCCCTAAGATTGTATGACGCCCTACTGATGGTCACATTCCTAACTAAACAAGGGATTGAAAAGCTTCTTGGATCTGAAAGCTTAGGAGGCAGTTTGTTCTGAATGACAGCACCGCAGTCCTTAGTGAGAGCCACTATAGCATTCTCGAACAACTTCCCTTTGTTGGATAGTAGATCCTTTAGAAACTTAGCACAAGAAGGCATGTCAGTAATAGCCTCCAGGAAGGAAATGTTGATGTGAAACTTCTTCAACATCTCGAGGAACTTCTTATATTTGTGCTCCTCCTTGGCCTTCAGTAGCCTCTGGGGGTATGGAATGAGAGGCCTGCAAGGTTTTGCTATAGATGAAACATGCTTAGCTGGGACCTCCTTGGTCCTTTCAGTATAGACCTGGTCACTTCGAGGCCCAATGGCGGCCTTCTTCTCATTATCCTACTCATTGTCAACTTCCCTCATGTCCTCCCTCATATGCATTGGAGGACTCTTTAACTCCCGATCACTTCGTAATGTGATGGCATTTATCTGACCCTTAGGATTGATCTCATGTTCACCTGGTATAGATAGCTCACTTGCTGTGTAATCTGGGCTATTTGGTTCTCCATCATCATCTAGTGAGTGGTTATAATCTCAAATTTGAAAGTTAATTGACTGACCGACTCACCAGGCACCTTGTTGGTCTTGGTTTGGGTTGCTATGAAGTGCTCCATGAGACTCTCCATGTTGGACTTGGGTTAGGGTGGTTGTTGTTGTTGTGGATGTGGTGTGTAGAGAGCCTTGTATTGGAGATGAAGAGGTTGGGTTGGGTGGCATTGGGTGGAATGGGGTTATTGTTGTGGTAATAGAAATTTGGGTGATTTCTCAAGCTGGGGTTATAAGTGTTTGAGCAGGGCTTATTTTGTGGACGTTTATTATAGTTTAGCATCGTACTGGCATGCTCAACACCCTGGAAAGTGGATTGGCACTCAGCAGCAATGTGGCCTTGAATGCCACAAATCTTACAAAGGGCGCCAACCTTAAACATTGTGCTAGAAGAACTCCCCACTAAACTCCCTAAAGAAGGAGTCCCCAATCTATCAAATCGCTGTGTTAGAGGATCCATCTTGCTAGCGAGCAAGTCCACAGTGTTAACTACATAAACCCCTCTGGTCCTCTTTGGGGCTGCTCTCTCACTAGACTGGTGATAGTTGTTGGAGAACATTTCCTCTAATAGGGCTCTCACGGCTTCAATTGATTTTCCCATGAGTGCACCGCCAGCTGCGACGTCAACGGGCACATTTAGGAACTGGTCCAATCCATTGTAAAAGGGTTGGATTATGAGCCAGTAGGGTACTCCATGGTGCGGGAATTAAGGTTAAAGGTCCTTAAACCTTTCCTATGCCTCATATAGCGACTCATTGCTTTGTTGAGAGAAGGAAGTGATTTCCACTCTCAACTTAGTGGTCTTCCCTGAGGGCAAGTACTTGCTTAGCCTCCTAGGTGGTGAATGAATTAGGCTATTCATTGAGGAGCCAATCACTAGCTCTGTCCATTAGCGAGAAGGGGAAGAGCCTTAGTCTGATTATATTAGCGGAGACCCCATTGAGTTTGATTGTGTCACACTTCACTGGGAAGTTATGAAGGTGAATGTGGGGGTTCTCCATGGGACGTCCACTGAATTGATCCTTCTCTGCGAAGTGCACAAGAACGGGCCACAACTCGAAGTTGTTTGCTTAGACAGCCAGGTTGATGATGGAGGAGGCGATGCCCATGGCCTGTGGTAAGACATAGTTCCGCAGAACCCTAGGATCTCTCTTAACCATCACGACTTGTTGTTGTTGTCGCTTTCTCGCACCGCTTGGCCTCCATGTAGTGGCTTCTATCTCAGGTTCAAAGGGAACGAGTGGTCAATCCCTCTGACTGCACCAGTGCATACAAAGCCAAAAACTACACCGAGCATAAGCAAGTCCAAGAAAAGCTTAAAAACCAGAGGAGAAAAAGGAAAAAGAAAAAGAAAGAAAAACAAAATGCCTAATCTAGAGCATTTTGAATTGCTTTTGATGCCGGGATAAACAAGTTCCCCGGTACCGGTGCTAAAAACATGTTAGGGAAAATTCGAGTTTTAATGTTTACAAACCCTAAGTGAAAGGTGAATTATTGAGTACTCGAGGTATCATCTGTAGGAAGTTGTGTTTCCAAGTAACAGAACTAAGTGAAGCATCTTAAGCTAGGCAAAACAAAAATGAATAGAAAATAGAACTAAACTACTAAAGCAAAACAACCACTTTGATTATGATTAAACCTGAGATAAACCAACTAATCAAGTCAAACCTTAAACTTTCCAAGTTAAGCTAGTATTCAGAGATGATCAGTTGCATCATTAAAGCTCACCTAAGCCCTCTCTTAAGGGTTGAAGGCTAGTTAAATTGTTCTGACCACCTATTTTCATGGGATTAACTCAATTAAACTATAAAAGTAGTAACCCTGATATAACTAGGACCCCAACTATTTTCATATCCAAATGCTAGTCATTCTCTCTACTCACACTCGACAATTGACCTCATCTTTTGGCATCAATCAATTGCCCTAAAATACGGATGAAAGCTCTTTCAATCATTTCATTGAACGTTTGGTGGGCGCGAAAAAAATCTCTAAATTCTAGCATAAACAAGTTAGGTCAAGGCCTAAACAAGAATCAATTAGCCATCTCAAGAACAAATCACAACCAAAGATAAAAACTTTAATCCACAAACAGACATTGAAACCAAAGCAAAATAATAATGTATTGAACTTGCAAAAATATTTAAAAGCATGAAATTAAAGAGAAAAGGAGAAGAACAACTTAGTCTTCAATTGTGAATCCAAAATCTTCTACAATGTATACAAGAACTAACCTAATCTAATATCCTCCTAAAGGGATTTGTGAAGGTTAGGATAAACCCTAATTGGCCCTGTCTAGAATCCAGCCAAAGGCCCCCCAAAAGAAAGAAAAAGCCCTTTATAAAGGCTAAAAATTGCTTAAATTGCGATGGCTGGTAGGACGCATGGCCGTGCTTCGAGGACACACGGCCGTGCACCCATGCACTGGCAAGGCACGCGGACGTCCACCAGCCAGTGTGTAGCTTCTAGTCCTGCAGCATAGTTGTGCATTCCTGCAGCACAGTTATCCGCTCCTGCATTCTGCTTCGCTTGGCTGCCAGGGTTGTTGGACCTTTATCCTTCCTCCAAATCCATTCCATAGCCTTCCTTTCTATCAAAATTAGACAAGTTCTCCTGAAAGTTAGACAAACCACTTTATAAGCATAATATGAATCAAAGGAAGTCAATTTCACCCTTGCTCATTTAGATTTAATATAAAAACTATGAGAAAAAGTTATCAAATAGGGGCTAAATCTGGGTCAAATAGAGTCTATCAAATGCCCCCACACCTGCCTTTTGCTCATCCTCGAGCAAAATAATAATAAAAACTAATCTAGGAACCTAACTCACTGTTGTAGGAATCACGATTGCATTTAGCGTAGGTAATAAAACCTTTAAACCTTCTTGGTTCCCCCAAGTGGACGAGTGAAGTATCGTGAGGGTTTGCAAAAGATATACCCACAAAATTTACAAAAACCAAATGAAAAAGGAAAACAGAAACAGAAACAGAAAAACTGTTTGGATTTAAAAATAAAGCACAAATATATATACAGGAGAGAAGACTGTACACATTCTAACTAATCAAATCACCCATGCAACATAGATGTCAATCTTCATATAAACAGAATATATGCATCAAGACTCTCTATCCCCATAAATGACATTAAAGTACCAACTTTTCACCCCATTGTACGCCAGAACTTTGAATCCATTCCCATGCTTAGTGTGCTAGTGTATCAACATCCTAGGACTTAGGCTTACCAGAATCAGCTTAATCCCACATGACTGACACAAACTATATTATTGACTTGTTAACACAGAAAGCAAGCTTTTCCAATAACAGCATTGCCTCAAAGGGTAACACCCAGTAGCAGTATTGCCTCAAAGGGTAACGCCTAGTAACGCATGCCTGAAAGGGATACTTATCATTTAAAATTTTTTTTCCTTTTTCTCTTTTTTTCTTTTTTTTGGATTTTTTTTGGTTTTTTTGGATTGCAAACAAAAAAACAAAGTAACCATGTATAAGAGAAGTGGCAGAGCCAATCATGGAAGACTAAGACCCTAAGCTAATAAGAAAGGTATAAATAAGGATTGGATTACACATTGATAATGAACAGTTAGGGTTAGAATTAGGACCGAGGATGACACACTGAGGACGAAGATCTATCATGCACATCATAGTCCCGTGCAAGTTAATAGTCAAAGCACAGGGAATTTAAGCTAATCAGAATAGTACGAAGCCAAAAAGAAAAACTATATAAAAAGTAAAATTTTTTTCACAAAAATATTTACAAAAGGGTATATGACTTCCCACCCCCATACCTAAATCTCACAATACCCTCATTGGAAGCCAAGGAGTCACTACCAATGTAAAACACACAAAAACAAAGAAAACAAAATCACAAGCACAAATCACACAACACAAAACACATAAAAAAGAAAATAAAGCAACAAGGTGATAACAACCATCAGTTGACTTAAGAACATCTGAAATTTCACCTCAAAGTTCATCACTGACAAACAAACAACCTAATATCCACAACTAAACAAAGAAAAGAAAGAAAACAAAAAGAAATGAGAAGAGTTAGAATGATTATACCGAGCTGGGTACTGATTGTACCCAAACTAAGCCTCTCTAAAATGGGGCGATGGGAGGCTCAAGGAGCATTCGCCATTCCTCATCTTCACTCAGGGCTTACGACATCAACTTGGATGCAGTCAAAGCTTGTAAGAGCTTATCAAATGCCTGAGCATGCAGCTCAACTGAATGCAAGTAAGAGCACCCAAGCATAAATCTAGGAATGATAGCATGCGCTCTCCTAAACTTATCAAATGCCTTAGAAAAATCACTAGAATAATCAAACTCAACAGTTAACATGATTTTTCTAGGTACGTTCTTTAGGTACAGACTATAAGGATCAAGGGCGGGGCCATACCTTCTAAAGGTACTCAGGGACTCAGAATGGTCAACCTCATTCCCCTCAAGTATCACATGAGAATTAGTAAGCAACATATCACAACACTCAAGGGAAGGGGAGGGTGGTGAATATGAAGACGAAGTATGGAATGTATCAAGAGGGTTGGGAGAAATATTATCAACAATATCAGGACTAGCTGGCCCCATAAGCATAACATCCACACATGAAGTCCCTGCGAGAGTCACATGAAGATCATGCATCTCGATAAAAACAATGCCTGACTCAGAATAAGTATTATCCTTATCAACACTAGTGCCAATACCAAATGTCTCACCTACCTCAAGCTCCGTTGACTGAGCTAAAGGGGAAGGTGTATCAAGAAAAGTCATGATGAATGCAGTGTTGTTCCTAAAAGTGCTAGGTGAGGATGGAGCAACAATGGGTAAAGTAGTCAGGGGAGGGTCGAGTATTTCCCCTAGTCTAGTTTCTAGAGGAGGGAAAGATGGGCCATCATCACACCGATTAACATCAAGTCTAGGAGAACTAAACCTAAGGTCGGTCTCATGTGATAGGTCATACTCCTGTATTTTATTAGCAAACTCAATTTATTGCTTATTCATTGTCTCTACCATACTGGATAGCTTAGCAAAATCATCAGAAATATTATAAGAACAAGAATTACAGTCATGATCAGAGCAATAACAAATTTCACACACAAGAGGAGCATAATAAGGGATGTACGAGGGATGTATGAGTTAGCACAACTAATCTCAAATTCATAAATATCCTGCGCCAACCAATCAAGAAAATCACATGCTTCATTAACATCTTTAGCACAAAAATCTCAATACTCTAAAAGAGGACGGGTCTCACAATTCACACCCTTATAGCCTGTATTTAAAATTTCCCACTTTTCCAAGCAATAATCACAATGAGCAAGAAAGACATGTAATCGACCATAATATCTCCAAAATAATTCATGCTCATACTGAGGAAAGTGAAAATTCGGTATTTTTTAAAATTTTTTATAGTTAAAATTTTTTTTTCCAAATGAAAGCCTAGTCTCGATACTTAAGTGAGCTCCAATATTGAAAACTACCAACTCCCCGGCAACAGCGTTAAAAATTGGTTGTCTTAAAATATTATCGCAAGTGCACGGTACTAGTTGTAGATAGCAATAGCAAGTATGGGTAGTGTGCACAAGAAACTTGGTTCCAATCACCGAATTCAATTTATAACACTCAAGTTAGGCAGAAGTCTATTTTAGATGAATGTCACTAACTAGCAGTACTATTCTGCTGAAAACTATTAAATTATCTAATCCAATATTAGCAAGGGTCCTGGATTAGGATTCACCATACTATTGTGTTATATGAGTCATGACTAAATCAAACAAAGCATACGCATGAATAAATCCAAATGGAAAGGATTACAATTTAGAGCACATCTAAGCCTTCTCTCAAAGGTTAATAGACTGACTAAATTAACCTTAGTTATCTATTTTCATAAAACTAAGGCTATCAAAGCCACATGATTTTGTAATCAAATAATCTCAATTGAAGCCCTAACTATTTTCACGTCAGGAAGATCAATTTCCTATAAAGTCATACTAAATTAAGGATTCAACTTCGTTGATCTCAAAGACCCTAATTAGGAACAATGAATAAAACGCTTTCAAGCAATTTAACGAACAGTTGGTGTACTATGTAGGAATTCGAAGTGCAATCATGGACACAATTCACAAAAGCCTATGACATGATTCACTTTTCACAATAGGGGTTGCTCCCAATCCAAGACTACAAATGTAGCCTCCAATCATACTTCCAATCACAATCGAGAGCAAAAATTTAGAAGGCATCACCAAAGTTGCAGACTTTAATTTAAATAACAAGAGAAGGGAGAACGAAAACGTACTTTAATTGATTTCCAAGAGCAATCGCGCAAATTCGTACCAAATCAAAACTTCAATCCAATGCTTTAGAATTTGAGAAAGTAATTAGCCTAGAAAGACCTAAAATTCACCGAGCTCTTAGAAAATTACAGGGTATCCTAAACTGTCACCGCAATGAAACAATTAGTCGCTCAGGAATTAATGGGGCACGATCGTGCCACGTGGTACAGTGCCACCATGCCACTTCCCTGGTTTGTTACTTCTCGCGTTCTATCTTGGCACTGTCGAGCTTCCTGGCATGGGGCCCCTGGGCCTCAACAACCTCTTCATTTTCTCAAATCCACCCTCTGGGCCTTCCTTTCGCATGACATTAGTGAGCTATCTTCTTTCCTTCAATCGAAACTCCTAAAAGCATAAAAACATTTCACATGAGCAAATTTCGAGTAAAGGAGGCCCATTCGACCCCTATGCTTTGAATTTCAACCCAAAAATCATTGAAAGGAGGGGCCAAAGCGGTTTCGAAAAAGGTGGAAATAGAGGTTTACCAATAATGCCCAACTTGCCTTTCTAAAGTTGAAATTGCGCTTTGCTAAGTGATTTGGTAAATATATCAGTTGGTTGCTACTTAATCCGAAAATGTGATAGGATGAGAATGCCAGCTTCAAGCTTCTCTCGTATAAAAAGAAAATCGATCTTAATATGTTTTGTTTGCTCATGGGAGGTAGGATTGCGTGCAATATGTAAAGCCAACTAACTGTCACAAATAATCGCATAGGAGGAGGAAATATACTGAAGGAAGTTAGGAAGGATCACAAACACACTAATTCACTTGTTGCAAATTCCATAGATCTATATTCTGCTTCAACTGAGGAATAAGATACCGTACGCTGCTTTTTGCTTCTCTAGGAAATAGGGGATCCACCAAGCATAACAAAATACCTAATGAGCTGAAGATTACTGCCAGATCTCGGCAGAATTCCTTGTCCTGCAGTTCTCTTCAAATAATAAAGCATGCATGTTTCTCTCTACGTGGTTGGATAAATTGAGATAAATTGTGGATTGCATAGTGAGATCTAGGCAAGTGATATTGAAATATATAGATCGTTCTATGAGTCTATGGTAATGACTGGGATCTGCTAGTAGTGTGCCTTTTGATAAGGCAAGCTTATGATTTTTTACCATGGAAAAAATCAGCTGGTTTTACTCCCGAAATTCAAATTTGTCAAGTATTTCTGGGGCCTAGTTTCTTTGACAAGAGATAACTCTTGTGGTCCACGAGCCATTTCGATGCCCGAAAAATATTTTAATGGGTAAGGATCCTTAATTCTAAAACATGCAATCAGATAAGTCTTAACCTTTTGCATGCTTCAGTGCCATTCCTAGCAAGCGCTATATCATTAACATAAGCTAGAATGACCATAAAAACATCTCCCTTTCAATTAATGAATAGTGAGTAATCTATATGTGAGCTTACAAAACCCTACTCAAACAATTTGGAAGATAATTTTACGAAACATTGTCTTGGGGCCTAGTTGAGCCTATACAATGACTTCGTTAGCTTGCGCTCTTTGTTCTCCCACTATCATTAAAACTAAGGAGGCATTCTCATATATACCTCTTCTTCAAGATCCCCATGTATAAAGACATTATTGACATATAATTCATGGAGTTCCCAACCTTTTGGAACTACAATTGTAGGGAAGTAACGAACACTGGTCATTTTGGCCATGAGTGCCATGGTCTCATTGTAGTTGAATTCTTCAACTTGATGATCTCCTCAAATCACCAACTGTACATTATATCATTGAACAGGACCATCTGAGTTATATTTCACGCTATAAACCCATTTGCAACTAATTGAGTGCTTTCCTAGGTGGAGGTCTTCAACTTTCCGTGTTTCATTTTGTTTGAGTGCCTTTATTTATGAATCCATGACTTTTCTCCATTTCTCATCGTTTGCTACCTCGTGGAAATATTTCAGTTCTACAACTTTAGTGATGGTACTAAAAAGTGTTGGTGAGAAGCAGAAAAGTTAGTATAAATGACATAATTCTTTAATGGATAACGTGTAGTTGAGGAACTTTTTTGTAGTGGTGGAACAAGGGAGACGGGTTTGTCCAAGCATTGTAGAAAACAAAATTCTCAAAGTCGCCCGTGGCTTTCTTACACAATGACCTCTTCTGTGCCCATCTTCCTGGGCCTCTATTAGCTCTTCAGTAGTGTCGTTAGGTTCTAGGCCCAACTCGGTTTCATTAACTACCGCGCGCGTCTCATTTGCACCCGCTGGGCTACAATCTGACTGTGGTGCTGGACTTGCCCTCTCGGTGGATTTGGGTACCATTGCTCCCAGGCCTGAATCGTGTTGGGCCAGATCATTAGTTCTTGGCTCCGTGTGCTAGGCTTGGAACTACTAAATGTGATCATGGTTTCCCTTTTTTATGTTTTTTTTAGTGCTTAAGGAATCATTGAAAGGAAAATTATTTTCATAGACACTACGTGCATTCAAGTCGTATAGCCTCCATGTTTTCTTCTCATAAGGGTATCCCACGAAGATAAACTTTCTGCTTAATGACACAAATTTATGCTTTCCCCTTTTATTTATTTTTAGTAAGGCACATGCTCCTAAATACCCTAAGATGGTTATAGAAAGGTCTTATGGTAAAGCACCTCATATGGAGATTTTCCACCCACAATCTACTAAGGGTTCCAATGATTAAGTCTACAGTGTTCAGCATACACTTCCCCCAAAATTTTATAGGTAGATTAGCTTGGAACCGAAGGTCCCTAGCCAAATTCAGAACATATCGATGCTTTCTCTCAGCTCTCTTATTTTGTTGGAGAGTATCCACACAACTAGTTTGATGGGTCTACCTTTCTCTGTATAAAAGATTTTTATAGGCCCTAATTTGAATTCAAATCCATTGTTTTTTTATCACTACTTTCACTTGTTTGTTGAACTGAGTTTGGCCATATCAACAAACCCTTTTATATGGGTTTCTACTTCGCTCTTTTCTTTTATCAGGTATAACCACACTGGTCGACTGACATCATTAAGTAAGCTTAGGAAGTAATGTGCTCCACATGAGAAGGGTGCCCTATACAGTCCCCGAATATCACAATGAAACAATATCAAATAAAGCCTCTAGTTTATTTTCNNTAATCTGAAAATGAGTTCTTGTTTG
>NCQV01059102.1:0-11235 GCA_002740545.1 Lophocereus schottii | reverse complement strand
TACCGAGCCTTGTTGAAGGTGTCAACTTGGGACTCGAAACTTAGAGTAGGTGTATTCTAGAATTGTGTAATCATCCCTCCTAACAAAAATTCTGGTTAATCCTAGAGTTAGGAAACTCTTAGGCAGAGACTACGCCTGTTGAGGCCCAACCTCGTTGAAAAATTCGCTTGTGTTTTGTCTGTGTTTCTTTTCCGCACTTTCTTTTGATTAAATTGCAATTTTGATCATCACCCTATTCACCCCTCTCTAGGGTGATTTAGTAGTTTTTGCACTTTCACCTTCCTTAGATTAGGTATAACACAAATCCGTTTTATTCCCTACCTTGAACCGTAATCACTAATCAATGTTTCTATATTTTTAAAGGATCGTGAGACTTTAATCAAGAAATTATAATATTTAAGATAGAAGATTCAATTGAATAACGTTTTCTACTGGAAAATTTCTTTCATTAGAAGCATGAAAGTGAAAATATTACAATTGAAAGATTGAAGAGGGACTTCAGTTAAGGTCATTAGAGATGCTTGTTCATAGAGAAATAGACATACCCAACTTCTCTTTTGCTTGAGTATGCTCAAATGACTGTGTCCGTTCACAACACTCTTCCTCTCTTTTTATCGAGTTAGAATACATAGGATGTCCTAACAGCTACAGTACACACTTATTTTGCACATGGTTACAGTTACATTCACATAGCTATAGTAGATTGCCTTATTTTATAGAGTTAACACTTGTTAAAATAGTAACTACTTTTCAGACCCTTTTAATGCTAACAAGACTAGTCATCCATATTGAGATTCTGCATGCCTTCATCTCCAATATTAATAATGTCTCTTAGTCCATCATTATCCGAATAATCATCAAAATCTTTATCTAGTTAAAGATGCTCTAGGTCTCATTTTTCAAATAATTCATGAAGATATTTCTTTCCTTTTTTTGATAAGAATTTACTAGCTCCAACATTAAAGAGACAATCAAAGGCGTCATATGAAGTAGCTTCTTCTATCGTCATATATTTGCTGAACTCATTATGATAGGAAAAAGTAGTATTTTTGCCATACATTAGCATTACTTCTTGCTCAATCAATGTCCACATTTGATGGTAAATATTGAGAAAACCGATGGTCTTTGCTAAAGTAGGATCACTAGCTAACCAATGTCGTTCCGAAAATCATTCTCTTTGTTGATCTCTAGAATTGTCTAAATCAACTAGTTGAACCAAATAGTGGGCTGGTTTGGCCTTTCCACTTTCGTACTTAATTAGTGCAAATGTATGGAATTTTTTTTGGATCATCAAGAGATGTAAGAATCCACTAGATCCTTTTCAACATGCACTATTTAAATTTAGTTAATCTTGAGAAAAATGGGTACTTCAGATTTAGGATTTTCATTAAACAAATTACCTTAGTTCTTGGATCTATAGTATTACTTAATTTGTAGATAATTTTTCAAAATATCCATAATGGATGTCCACCTCTTTTCATGTTCATCCTAACTGTTTTTTTCTTAAGGGATAGGAAGTTTTTAGCAAATTTATCTCTTTTTTTTTAACAGAAGCAATTTATTTCTTAGAATCACACAATATCCAGGTTAAAAATTGAATCCCACCAATCCATTACATAAATTGGTTTCAATCCCTATAACAATTTGATTACTAAATTTGGTACATCTGATATCACCTAACAAAGTATAAAGATCAATATCTTTGCCATAATATTGTAATGGAGTTATTTAAACTTGGATGCTTCTAACGCAGATATGCCTATATTTTCTATCTTTATTGTGCTTGAGGATACTTTCCAATAAATGAGATTAACTTCTCCCATATTGTACTCATAGTCTTTGATTTCTAGATCTCCTTCCATCATTTCACATATGTATTTGCTTTTTAATTGAAAGATGGACTTTTTATAGATCATGTGTTTCTAAATTATGGGAATGACCCAATTTCCTTTGAGTTTTCCGTTCTCATTGTCTATAACAAACTCTTCTTCTTGAAGATCACCAAGACTAACTGAGATACTTTCCACCATATGGTTGGTCTCTCTATAATTACTCTCTTCATATTCGTCTCCCAGTATAACCTCAACAATTTCGTTCTTACTATTTAGAACTAGGTCTAGTGCCTCTTCCTCACTTAGCTAAAAGTAATCTAGTCTTTCTAGAGTTTCAACTAGCTTATTATTCTTCCTATTTTTGCATTCATTAGCATAATGTCCTACTTCTCAGTATGCCTGGCATTTGTAGTTGCCTTTGCTTGCAGGACAATAAGCAATTTTTCTAAAAATCTTCATTTTTTAGGACTTAGTTTAATATAATATTTTTCTTTTATATATCTCTTCCCTTTCCTTATTGAAGCACCTTTTCTTATAATTTTTTTTCTTCTCTTTTTAAGTTTATTTCCCTATTGGTGAGGTGAATCCCCACAACCTAGAAATTACTTCTTAATTTTCCTTTTCTTTTGGAGATCAAGACATTGATCATTGACCCATTTTCTTAAATAAGAGATTTTTGAACCAACGGTATCAATGATATCCGCTCTTTTAAATCATGCAATGTATTTTCCATTAATTATGAAATTTGTCGGATATGGCAATTTGTCATAGAACATACCAACGTTAGTTTTATGCCCAATTTTTTAATAATATTAACTAAATTTAGTAATATAATTCTCTAGATACCTTGTATCCCATAACTCTATATTATTAATCTTTCTTTGCCATTCTCTCTTTTGTTCTTCAGAATTAAGTTTAGCTCCTATAAAGTCAATTTTGATTTCCTTGCATAAATGTTTGAACATTGCTGCTGGTGTTTCCATCATTCTTAATACATTTTTACCGGCTTCATTTAATGAATCATACTAGTTAGTTACAGTGCTCGATATAATTCGAGAAATTTCCTACAGACCATGTGGCAGTTAAATTTAAGACACTATTTATTTCTCTTTTCCAGTGCTCAAATATTTTTCTCTGTTATGAGCTACATTAATATTTAAGATATATCCAATTTAGCTAATTGGAGTAAAGCCAATTTCTTTAAATATCGTAGTTTTCTTGGGGATAAACCCTAAAGAACACTTCGTTATACATCCTGCTCAAATGTACCTAAGCCTCATAAAGTAGGTATTTCTTCTAGAAGGTTCACAAAATTCCTCACGTTTAGGAACTATGTTGTCAACTAGATTGGAGTCAATTTCACCGGTGTTAAGTTCTTCTCTAATCTCGTTAATCTCGTCGTCAAATACCATTTTATGATTTTTTTTATCCAGTTTCTTTCTAATTTCTTCTAAATGTACCACATTAAGATCTTCTAGCTTAATCAGGTTCATCTGCTGATATATTTCTTCTTCTAACTAGATATTAATTGTCTCTGCATTACCATTAGCTAATATGTCCTGTTTATTAATAATTGCGTGCATTATTTTGTTTAATTCTTCTAGATTTTATGCTTTGTCAAACATATCTTATAGTTCGTCAAGATTATACTGCTTATACTCCATCATCTTCTTCTTTTTCTACTTTTTCAAACAATTTTTCAGCTGATGTTTTTCTTACTTCTTTTGAATTTTTATATAATCAAAAGAAAACAGATTTTGTTTCTTAAGTTTCGAAAAGGGTATTTATGCTGAAAGGGTATTTCTTACTTCTTACTGTATCTGATTTCGTTAACTAAAGAAAAATGAATTAGACATAGTTGCTTCTTAATCTCCTTGACTTCAATCTTAATTTTCACTAATTCAGTTTTTAATTCTAAAACTATATCAGTGATATAATTTAATTGAGGTGTTACTAAAATGATTCCTTCTGGTGAGTGAACAATATGTGAATAACTGGGAGGAGGACAAGTATGTGATGATTCTAGCATTAAACATAGTTAATTAGCATGATTAAGTATTAATTAGCTTAATAATCTTAATTATTTATGGCTCTGATACCAAATGAAAGAGGGCCTAGAGTAGTACTTATAAGAAAAATTACATATGTACAAAATTAAAAATATCAAAAGTAAGGTTTTAATTATTGCAGTTAAAAATGCAAATATGAAAAGTTTAAGGCCTAAGATGTAAAGTAAAAACAGTGAACTGTCCCCTTAAATTAGTTTCCACATAATATTAATCTTTTTAAATATATTCTAAGAACATGGTCCCCTAACTATGATTTCCACATGAAGCAAAGTATCTGGCAGTGAAATTTCCTCACATTAACAACATTGAAGGAGCAGAACCAAATTGGGAGTCGAACTGTTGTTGGGTTCACAGCCCCAATCTAGTGATGGATCGAACTGCTAAATCAGCAGCAGCACCTCCCCCTTTCCACCCTCTCATAGTCAAGCATGTGCACATGGTGAAATTTGTCACCAAGTCCCAAGGCTATTATTCTAATTCACTAGCAATTTTTTTCATGGTTTTGCAACTAGACTAATCCAAATGGGTGCACCAGAATCATTACCATAGCAAACTAGAAGCAACAACATTTAATAATACCTTACCAATTCAAATCCCTATCTCCCTCACATAGCACAGCCCCAAATTAACCTCAATTGTCAAAAATCATTCAAATGATTATCACTTCATCTCAGTTCCAGCATAAATCCATTCCAACTCTTTTCCTCAATCAAATTTCAACTATATGCACCAAACGCTAATTTTGCCATGATTAGCTAAACTTCATGGGTACATTTCATATGATTTAAAAATAGAACTAAGTGAGGAATAGAGACTAACCCACCTTAATTTCCAGCTTTTAGACTCATTTTAGGGTTGGTTTGGTCACATTTATGTTGGCTTTTACTCATGTGCTTGTTCTTCCTTATTCCTACCCTACCTCTACTAATCCTCTACTGTATCTGCTGCTGTTCCTTCACCAGCACTTCTTGGCTACTCCTTCCTCCTAGTGCTACTGGCTTTCTTCTTTCCTTTACTTTCGGCTTCTTCTTCCTCTTCCATTGATTTTGTCACATCTTCTCATCACCCCCTTATTTGTAACTATGTGGAGAAGGATTTCATGACCTAGCAATAGCATTCGACTACTTTGCTGCTGCTTTACTCATCTCACTCGCTCGCCCTTTCTCTCTTTCTCTTTCTTTGGGATGGGGGGAAGTAACAGTGAAATTTGGGGCTTCTGCCCCTTACTTGAGAGTCGAGACATCATTGGCCCCCTTTATGACATTTCTTTTCCCTTTTTTTTCTCCCGAATTCAGCAAAAGAGGAGATGTGTTAGGCTACTTGGGTGCTAGCTGGTTTGGGGCACCTATTGATCTTAATGCTTAGCTAGGTGTCTAGCAATTATGTTGATCGAATCAATTTCACTGAGCATTTAAGCAAATCATTTAAAGGGTCTCGCTTCAATTAACACATTCGATTAGAAAGTGAAAATAATATAATACAGTAATTAAACTTAACTAAAACTTCTCGACATGACAAGCGGGCACTTATGCTATGAAGCCAGCAGGTAAATTTGACAAGGCTATTACACTTTTCCTTTTAATGATCTCAGTTGAAGCATCCTCAGATCGTGGAACATCCTCTGAAGGATCAAGACTACCCAATTTTGCAGAAAGGCTATTAGGAGATAATGAGAGTCCTAGACTCAAATAGTCAAAGGCAACTTAGCTAAGAGAGTTCATCAAATTCTGAGTAGGTTGGTCACAGACAACCTTATCCTAATTTGATTAACCATCTCAATCAGATGAGTTGCACATTCTGTCAATTTTGTCTAATTCCTTCCTTACCTCATCATTTTGGATAAAATTTCATGCAACAAGAAGGTCTCTATAAGCTTTCTCTAGCAAACTGAATTTTAAAAGAGCTTTGGCTCTTCTAAACTGAGTTTTTGCATTTGAATAATCAACACATAACTTCAACCAATGTGCAACAAGGTTAGGGTTAAGATACATAGCAAGTTCCTTAGAGTATTGGTGTCTTCCTCATTTGATGGAGCAACAACACACAGGAACTGAAGAGATTTATCATACCTTATAAGAGCTTACTGATAATCCTTGTTTTTTAACCTTCCTTTTTCAAAGATTTTGATGTAGATAGTGCAATCGTGGAGTCATCATATCCACAAGGAAATTTCTAATGGTAGGGAGCCTGATCAAAATTACTACACATGCACCAGAGAAAGAAATAAGATAGAAAGGGAACCCATCCAAATTATACAATAAGATAGTAGCAAGGGGACACTCAAAACCCTAAAAACACCGAAGCACATGCATACAAAAGTAAAACTAAAAGCATAAAAGAGAAATTACAATTGAAAGGAAGAAGGAAACATTCATCGGAGGCTGTGACTGGCAAAAATGCATCACCAACTTTGAGTGACTGGTGGACTAATGGTTTATGTGGCTTAGTACGAAACACACAAATAAGAGAAGTGATATTCTCTATAGTTGTGAATCAATTTTAAGTTTATCAAAACTCTGTCCATGTGAATTATTATTATTTATAAAATGGGAATCTGAAACTTTACAAGCAATTTAAAGTCTATTCAAACAAATACCCTAATTGAAAGAGAATATGAGATTATTGAAAATTTAGTTATATACAAAGGTAAGGAGAACTTTCATCTAATTTTACATTTTACTCAAAAAATAAGATGTTTTTTCCTTATGTTTTTTTATATAATTAATTTCTCAAAAAACAAATTCTAAACACACACACACATCTAAATAAACATGCACATATGCTTACATACACATACATGCACACATATGCCATATGCATATTTTACTCTGACATACATTCACTTTTGCATGTAACTTGATGTACTCACTCTTGTGATTATCTCACTAACAGGATTGAATTTTTCTAACCTTGTGAAATACTGCTTGTTAGGGCATGATGATAAGAACCTTTAGACTTCATTTGTAAGTATCTTTTGTGTGTTGTTTGATCTGTGTTGAACCTTATTCATAAAGGATGCATAGCTCATGTGGTTATATGTCCCATGGATAGCCACTTGTTGAATTCTCAAACATCTCATAGCCATGTACTCAACCTAAAGTTCAGAGTCACATCTACAATGCTTACCCTCATATTAGTTCAAAGCCTTAAAACACCTAGTTTCAAAGTCCCTAAAACTTAGTTAGAAACGTTGGCGCATGCTCAAATGTTAATTATTCAATTGATATGTATCTAGCCTCAATGGACAACTAGGGCTGATAAAAAAACTCGTACCCACCTAGAACTGCATAAAACCCACCCCAATGGGTATCGATATGGGTGGTGAAAATGAAAAAAAAAATATAGGTATTAGGATGGAATTCCTAAAATGGGTATAAGTATGGCTATGGCTATGGGTATAGGTTCTACCCACCCTGTACCTTTTTAGCAATACCCACACCATATATGCTCCATATCTACCCCATATAAAACTTGCACCATTTGTTTAAAGTTCTAATCTATTGCCTATACTTGGATATTTCGCTACTTGCTTTCAATCATATGGTATTCAAGGCTTCGTTAAGACATTTTGTAAGAAACTATAATTGTCAAGTGCTAATTTATTCCTTTAATTGGAAAACTTTTACTTGTATTCGATGTGATATGATATGTTGTTAAAAGATTGGTGTTAATGTGACATATTGACTACTTGATGTCGAATATGAGTACAAAATAGGCTTTTTTTTATCTATACGTACACGAATAAAACCCCTATGCCTTCAATAACTAATGGGCATGGGTATGGGTATAACTTTACAACACCCGATGAGTTTGGATATGCATATGGGTATTAATTTTTAAAATGGGTATAGGTGAGGGTATGGCTAAACCCACCCCGTACCTGTCCCGTTGCTACCCCTAGACAAACCCTACTCATTCTCACCAAAGACTTTAACTACTAAAAGTCAAAGTGTTTGACACTACCCTAGATTTGCATCATCAAATTATGATATCAGATCAATTAAATGGCGATGTTTTTTCAAATTTAGTGCCTAGAAAATTTTTTTCTAATTTTAATTTCATGCTACTATGCTTGAGAATAATGATTCTTCAAGATCACCTTGATTGATCAACAAGTATCATATTCGTCAAGCTCATAGATATTATGAGTAGTATGGATGGATAATTGTCATCCAAATGTGATAGTGCCACCAATTTTTATAAAAGTTGTCTTATAGCTTGCTATCCTTAATATTGATTTTGATGGACCACAAGCCATGTAAACCTATTAATTCATGCCTCGAAGTTGATGGACGTTGTCATGCTAACTTAGGTGCAACACTTATAATAACTTAATTGTGCCTACATCAATGTTAGAGATTGTTAGTAAATTACCAATTCTTTATATGGGTATAGATACATATCACATGTTCTTGGTTGGATCTTTAACCTGTCATCAATTACTTCATTTATGGAAGAGGTAATATGGTTTGTATCACGTGATCAATATTCATTTGTGATTTAGACTGATTGACCTAGGTGGATGAATTAGGAAAGAGCACTTTCTTAGATCTAACAAGGTTAGTCTAGTGTATACAATAAAAGATGACTATCACCAAAGGTTGGAATTTCATGATCAAATAAAGACCATCAAAGTTTTTGAGGTAATGTTGGTGTCAGGGTCCTTAGACCCTGATGGTTGATCAATGCTTTGAAAATGGGAACTGAAACAATGAACGTAAGCCACTTAATGACTAGCATTAAGTTGGGCCTTTTGAACAAAATAGGATCCTAAAAATTGTCATTTTTATCAGAATTTTAGATTTCAAAATCCAAATGGTTAAACTTCTCAAAATTCGGTTCATTTGAGATTTTGTTTAACATGACTTACATTAAACCGCACAACTAAAATAGAAGGTTACCTCATCTGTAGATGTGTTCTAGACATCATGTATTATCCACTTCAAGGATCTCTTTCTACATCTACCATTTCTTTCTCTCTCTATCTCTTTCTATCTCTCACACATGCACACACACACACTCTTACACACACACACACACAAATACTCTTTATGCTTCAAAACCTCAATCTTCCTTTTAACAATCAAAAAAGAACACCTTCGGGAGAAAAGATTACACATGCTAGATAATCACCTTATGATAAAAAAGAACAAGAGTTGTTATTGAATAAGACGAAATGTCAAGCATCCTATGGAAATCAACAAATGAAGTTGTACAACTGTTGTTTGCCTTTTTCACTAGTGCTAACCAGGGCACTAATAAGCTAAAGAAAGAAAAGGAGTTTCGTGAAATGTAAAGCAAGGCAACTGATACTCTGATGAAACTTCTGTCCTTACAAGTGAAGGTATTGAATCTAACAAATGGGAGGCTTAATGAAATGATTAGAGATTATAGGGATTTGATTGAGATTTTCTTAGCTCCCACCAAAGTCATGGCTGAGAAATTAAAGACTAAGCACTACAAGAGAACGCCTGTTAAAAACCAAAATTAGAAACTGATTGAAATTCGATTTCTAAAATGATAATTATAAACTAAATTTTAATTCCAAAATGGTGATTTATAATTTAGAATCTACCATTTCCATTTAATTTCTAATTAGAAATGAAATGTGAATTCCATTTTTAATTAAAAATCAATTAATGCATATGATTTCTTATTAGATACTAAACACAAGATGGTCTCATAATTTAGTCTCAAAAATCAAATTCTCAAACCTTGATTTCAAGTTTACTTAAATACATCCAAAACCTTTTTTTTACTTAACCATCCCTAGCCTTCCTACCCTTCTACTTCCAGTTCACTCTCCCTTAGTTTCCACTAGTTTAAGGCTAGTGAGAATTGCTCACCATTAACTCCGTATTGGCCATGCGTGTCACTCACCATCACCCTCAAACATTTTTCATAGGTTATTTCTCAATGTCGGTGATGGTAGGGGAAAGTGACATGTTTTACTTATTACTTATAGCTGTAATGGTGTTACATTAGTAAACCAAGTATTATGGTTGTATACATAACTATTATGGAGGATTTTAAAGGAAGGCGTGCTTCTTTCTTTCCAACTTACCCATTTCTGCTATTCTTATTCAAATTAGAGCAATTAAGTTGTCAGATCTAGAATATTTTCGGCCCAATGAATATTGAATCTTGATTGATGTTATGGAATCTATGTGGTATTCTTTCCTCTTTACATTTGTTATTGAACCCTTTCTATTTCAAATATAAAATTAGAGATCCTAACCTCACCAACACTCAAGCAATCAAAGTGATCCATGATAAACCTCTATTTCACACACTTTCAGGCATGATTTTTACCTCTCATCTTGGCGATTTCTAGTAAAATCCCGAGAGTTTAGAGGTTGATTAGTCATTCTTTACCTCAAATCTACTTAAAAGTGTGTTTTGGTGTTTTCAGGGGTTAGACTGAAAGAAATGAGAAAAACAAGCTAGCGTCGCGCCAAATAGGAGCTAGAAAGGAGGATTGCAAGCCAAGAGAAAGTGGCACGGTGGCACCAAGCTATGCAGACTGACTGTGCCACCCACAGGAACAACGAAACGCAAGCCAGAGATATGGGTGGCTCTGTGCCCAGTGGCACGACTGTGCCACACTAGTTTTCCCCGTATAGTCGCAATTTGGCTTTGTAATTCGCATTCATACTTTTCCCTACTTTTTTTCTCTCTTGAAAAAGGCGATTAGGGTTTATAGTTCTTCTTTTTGATTGTTGTGAAATTCAAGATAGTGGATCAAGATTTCTTTATGCTTTTGGTAGATTGTTGCTGCAAATTGCACAGAGTACATTCTTCTACCTTTTCCCTTTGCGCTTTAATTCAAAGCTGAATACCTTTAAGCATGTTCGTTTTCTTGATTGTAATTGTCATTAGAATGTCAATTAGAGGCTAAATCCTGTGTCTTGGGTTGGGCGTAGCCCCTTTGATGTGATTTGGATTGATGTCCTAGGTTTTCATGAATTGATGCTCATATTATAGTTGAACTCTCACTTAGCGTGCCAGGTGTTCGATGAATTGCCTGAAAGGGTCGTATTCATGTTCATAATTAGGGTTTGGGAGATTAACGAAAGTTAAGTCCTTTACTTAGAGCGGTTTTGCGAGCGATTGAATTTCTTAACATGAAAATAGTTGGGGTTTCAATTAGGAATTAAGGGTTACACAATCTTGTAGTCTTGCGACTCTAGTTTCATGAAAATAGATAACTAGGATAACTTGACCAGTCTAATGACCTTTGAGAGAAGGCGTAGATGCATTTAATTTGCAACCGTTCCATTTCAGTTGTCTTGTAGGCAGATTCATATGACCTAGATTACAATCCTAAGAACATC
>NCQV01059072.1:7373-23722 GCA_002740545.1 Lophocereus schottii | reverse complement strand
TATATATATATGTATATTATATATATATGTATATATGTATATATGTATATATATATACATATATATATATGTATATATGTATATATATGGGTGTGTGTATATATATATATGTATATATGTGTGTGTGTGTGTGCGTGTGTGTGTGTGTAATGATGTTTGAAGAAGGAAAGTAAACGAAATTGAGTAGTGTACGATAAAAGTTGAGCTTAATTCTATTAAATGGAGAATCAAAGGTCACAAGTTGGTATACTTTAAGAACCAATCTGTACAGTCATTTTTCAGTTCTATTTCCTCCATTTTCTCAAGGATTTTTTTATTTTTTTATTTTTAATCGTAAGACATATAAATTTGGTGATAGTTAAGTTCTACCCATAAGAACTAATATTGTTCGTCCTTTAATTTTTTTAGAATATAATTAGATATTAGAATATAATTCACTACAAAAAAAAGGTCATATAGAGACGGAATTAGCGACGGAAAATAGCGAAAAATTTTAAATCAGCGACGGAACCGGGGAGTCGCAATATGGGTCGTCGCTGAGGATTCCGCGACGGAAATGTGTAGTCCGTCGCTAGGTGCCAACGGAATAGGCGACGGACAGCACAATTTGACGCGAACAAAAACCTCGCCAGATGGCGACAGGAAAGGGCAATCAGTCGCCATCAGCGATGGATCCAACGATGGAATTTTCGTCACTGATGGTGACGGATCCTTATTTCCATCACCATATGCTGATTTTTTTAAAAAAAAATATCATTTTCTATCGCCTATTCGTCACTATTTTTGGGTTTTTTTAATAAAAAAAATTGTAATATGAAAAACCTCAAATACAATGCATTTGTTTTCCTGCCAAAAAAAAAAATACATCAAAAATATTGAAGAACCCATTCTATACAACTGCTTCACTCGAAGCATTCTCAACAATTCCCAATTCACAAACAACTCAAACATCACATTTGAAACCAAAATAACCCAAGTGTGTCATCACCATATATCACATACAACCCAATTCACGAAATAAAATTATAGTAGTTATCAACATTTCTACACATAGGCATCAGAGAAGTAGAGGCAATGCAAATATATGCACATATGGAAGAAGCAGGCAATAGAGAGAGGAGAAGAAATAAGCAACTCATGATAAGGGATTAATCATCAAGATCGTACTCGTCGTCCACAACCTCATCCTCATTCTCTTCATCATACTGTGGACGGGTAGGGACGACATGTTGCGATCCCGAACTGGAGGCTTGTTGCGTTTGGAAGAAAGCCTGCATTTGCTGATTTATACTTAGCACAGTTTGGCTCAGCATTTGGTTGGACTCCTCTAGACTCTTATATCTCTCCATCATCGTCCGATACATCTCAACTTGTGTGGTGAGCTCACTCCCCATGGTGGTCACCCTCTCTCTCAAATCATGTAACCGCTACTGAGATGCAGTCGCACCTTTACCTGCTAAAAACCATGTGTATGTACTATGTAGTAAGAATGTTGTGAAAATAACGTAACTTAATCTAAAATAACGTTGTGGACAGTTTTCACTTTAACGACTGAAATTAAAGTTAAAGTTTAGTAATACCGGTTCGCTGAGAGGGACTAAAGTAGGGGGATTCCCTGATGTTGACGGCCTTATCTCCAATGCTGTAAATACGTCCATTTTTGTTTGTGTAGGCCTTCACCCACAACTCATTTGAGTTTGGAAGCAGTTGAGATGGATCTTGAGAGTTGTCTTGCGAGGTCCCTTGAATGATTTTCTATATTTCTTGCTCAAAGGGCTCCTATAATATCACAACATTTGCAAAATATTAGACGTGTTAGTTGTAAGAAAAATATACGAATCACAACGTAAGATTAATTATCGAGAATAACTTACGTAGGTTCGTTGTGATTTCATATCAACCCAAGGTTCACTTGGTTTGCCTCTAAGTCTGTGAGTGCGTGCAAACAACTCAACAATAGTGGGATCTGTCCTAAGTTCTTCCCTCTACATGTAAATTTAACAAATTTAGGAAAACACATTAAACACTACAAGGAAACGAATAAGTCAAACAATGTTGTAAGATTTACGGTTTGATACCAGACGCCTCCTATGCTCATGCATAAGGATCGAGTCGCATGTATAAAGAGATGGTCCAAGACTCTGGGGATCACCAAGCCGATTTCTCTGGACTTTTTCACAAAATTTTTGTTGTGATTAATGCTCTTGGAGTCCTTTCCATACCTCATCACCAAGCCACTTAGGCTTCTTGTTGTGCTTCCTTGCTTTGTCAAGGAAGTGCCTCAAATGTGCATTACCTCTGTTTTCAAAATTCTTACTAATGCGGTTCTCATATATAGGATCCCAAGTGAACAGTTTCTGCACATTAGAAAACGACACACTCATCAAATAATGTCTTATAAATGAACCGGAGCCTTGTAAGAAGTCTTAATATGTAGTCACTTTACTTATGTTGGACTCTCCAAACCATATATCTTGAACATGTCTAGGCACTTTTCCTTAAGTAGGCCAAGGTGCATCATACTTATCTTGGAAGATCCGAAAAATCCTACTAACAGCACCGTCATTTGGAATGAACCTAATGCAGCAAAAAAATCAAATTAATGCGACACTACGCTAGATAATTGCAATGACAAACACATAACAATAGTTCACTTACCCGTTACCATCTGGCACAATAACTGTTTTTTGTTTGGGTGCTTCCCTGACTAAGTTGCGGATCCGCACCTCCAGTTCTAACGTTTTGTTGGGACTGGTAGGAGTAAGGATCAACGGGCTGGGGAGTGGAGGTGCTAGTGGTGGCAAAATTTGTGTTGCTTGCAATGTTATATGCAAATTGTTGGCCAGTGAATGGCGGAGTAGGGGTGTATGACATTCAAGGAGGTACCTGCCCCATAGGAACATTCCCAAATGGAGTTGGAATTGTTCCTAATGCACCTGACATGTGAGGGGTTTGGGAGAAAGGTGAACAGTATCCATTGCAATAGGATGTTCGTTAGAACTCCTACGTCCTCTTCCTCGACCTCAAGTAGAGGATTTCCCTCGAAGTGGGGTGGAATCTATACCTGAAACGGTTCACAACAAACACAAATACAAATAACGATAGTACATAGCAACAAATTAATTACACAATACAATAGGTAGAACAACAAATACATTCGAACACATATAATACCAGTATATGTGTACATGTGTGGGTTACAAAACTAAGTAATGAAGTACACAACGTTTTGTAAGCATTTAAATGTCTGATTCATCTTCATCAGCATCATCATCACCATTCTCATCATTATCATCATCATCATCTTCATCATCATATAAATGTATATCTCCCCCTTCTTCATTTGTTTCATTCCCATCATCACACTCAGCCTCTTCATCACTGTCATCCCCTTCTGCCTCATCTATGTCGTCATTGACTTAAATAAATAAAAAATCTAAATTATCATTAACGTCTTCCGGTGGTGCATTTTCATCCACTAACGACGTAGGGATAACATCATTCGTAGGTTCACCAAGTGTCGTCATTAGCATTTGTTGGTAAGCAATAGGCACAGTGTACTGCACATCCACCCTAGCTCTTAGCTTGGTTGGTATGAAAACAAGCTAATTGGCTCTATCCCTTAAGTAATCTAGATGTGGCATGAAGTATACTTTTGATATCGTGTTTGGGAAGATGAATGGATCATACTTTTTGTACCTCCCTGTGCGATGAATCTCAACAAGTTTGCTTAGTTTATGAGGTTGTGTCTTACGATTCAATGTGTGATAAAGCTACTCACAATTAAACAGTACACATCTTTTCAATGGTTCACCCAAATACTATAGTTGGATGATATCTTACAGTACGCCATAATAATCATTTTCAGTATCACCTTCCCCAGTCCCACATACACTAACACCACAATTATACGTTTTCTTCCCAAGACTGCGGACTTCCATGTGGAATTTAAATCCATTAACTCTATATACAATTGTAACACCCCCAACCCCTAGGGTCGGGAGCGTTACGTTGACTTAACTTTCTATTAAATTCATGGGATGAAACGGATAGAGTTTCCCCTAAAAACTGATTGTTTCCAGTCTAAAAGCCTTACAATAAACCCCTGCAAATCAACAGAAACGTAAAATATTTAAAAGAAGCTCAACGGCTACACACCGGAGTTCATAACTCAACGAGTCACTCGCTCGGAGTACACCAAACATAATAGTTCATTAATAAAGAATAAATTAAAGATACAACTCAACGGTTCACACAACCGGAGTATTGGGGTTTACATCCCAAAACATAACTAACTTTAACCAAGAAGATATCTAATTAATTAGATGGTTGGCTCATACGGCCATACAGAGTGACCTTCATACCATATGCATTACATGAACTAGAATAATTGTTTACAAATGTTTGCAAACTAAGAATACTTTTCATGACTTCAATAAGGACATAAGTAGGCACATATAATACCTTGCAAGCGAGAATAAACTCCATCTTGACATAGCTGACTCAACTTCTTCCTGTCACAAAAAAAACCTGGGGGAAAAAGGGGAAAGAGTAGTGGGATGAGCAACCACACACTCAGTGAGTGTCCCCCGACCCTCTTAAAACCAAAACCGTTGCAGGCAATAATATCTCTAATAGCCACATATTACATGTTCATACTTTGCTATCATATTAGGGATTCATAAAATCCCTATGGAAGGATCACTAAGCATAAACTTCATTTTAACCACTAAAACATATTTCTAGGTCCCTGAATGTCTAAGTTCCTTTACTAACAAGCAGTTAAGCACGTAAGCATGAAATCTTATTCATATGATGTGCACATAAGGTTATCTCTTTTCATAATCATACTATTCTTGGCATTTCATTTACATGATATACATAAGGCACAGATAGATTTCAAGTTTCATTCAAATCTCATTCATAGGGTATGTATGAAATATGCTCATAAGACTTTCTTTTTTCCATAATCGTATCCTACTTAGCATCTTATTCATAAGTTATACTGGGAATATATACATGTATCTTTCTTTCTTCTTGTGTAAACACTTTACTTAACCTTACTTGAAATCTCATTCACATTTCATTCATAAGAAAAGCACAGAATATGCACAGAAAGCTTTTTTCTTATCTTGAAAACACTTTGTTTAGTCTCTTGAGGCCCACAAAAACTCTTTTCTTAGCCTCTTTAAGGGTCATTTTTATTAAAGGAAATCTCTTTTGTATTGGTCGCATAATGACCCTTGCAAACTTTTCACATTTCATTTAACTGACCTCTTAATGGCCCTTGAAACTTTTTTTCTTCTGAAATACTTAAAATGGCAAAATCCTGACTGCTTGTCTTTGCTTACTAGGAAAATATATCTGACATAAGATCATTACAGGGTGCTGATTGGGTGAGATCCATTCTCAACTCCATAGTGAGACCTAACGCTCACACTTATGCTCTTACTCCCGGGACGGCTACATATAACATATCGGACCATTACCCTCGTCAGGGTCTTCTAGGGTCTTCTAGTACCGGGACTTATCTCCTAGGTTAACATCATTCATATCATATTATTTGAAACTCATTATCTTAGCCAATTGAAAGCGTGTGGGCCATAACGGCTAATAATTTTGCTACCTCTCACAGCGAAATCCTTTTTCATACATGATACTTTCTTTTTAATCAAATTCTTTAGGAATTCCCCTGTTTAAGCGAGTTCACTCCCAAAATGAAGTTCGTATAGCTAAAATAGGCCATTGACTGCTAATAGTCATGGCTACTATTATTTTGAAGCACGAGAAACATCCTTTTTCAAGACAACACCTTCACACGCATAATGTATCTTAATAACATAAATGGGGAGGGATTTGCACATAATACATTCAAGCACTTCATAATCATTTCAACAACACAATGAGCCACACACGGCCTCACAATCCATACGATTGCGGTAATCACAACCCAGACTCGCTCCTCACATAGCAACTGACCACAGGTCCTCGAACCACTCATAGTTCTACCTCAAACCATCCAACAACCATCTCGGTTTCAATTTCACAATTTAATATTCTAATCATCATGATATACTGAAAAGCGATATGTAAACTTATGTAACTTGTCAATGCTTAACTTACCAATCAAACAAATAATAATTAGCAGTGTGCTGCAACCAACAGTTATAACCATACACACACACACACACACACACATATATATATGTAGATATTCATTCGACCTTAACTTGAAACGAATGCTTAGCAAGCTAAGTTAAACTAACTAAGCATGAAACACAATTACATTTATGTATTGCAGTTAAGGGGGGGACACATACTCAGCTCGTCATTCAAATGCTATTTCCAAAGCTATTTTATAAGCGTAATTCAACTAAATGGACAAATAACGGTTCGAGACATTCATTCATTATTTCGAAGTTACATTTCAAGCTTAATTAAGCCATTTAACCATAATACGATTCTAGACGTTCGTTTATTACATGAAATTCATTATTCAAATCTAAATAAGCCACTTAAACATAATACGATTCAAGGTATTCGTTTATTACGTCGAAGTTACTATTTGAACCTAATTGAGCCATGTAAACATAATGTGTTTCAAGGCATTCGTTTATTACATCGAAGTTACTATTTGAACCTAATTGAGCCATTTAAACATAATGCGTTTCAAGGCATTCGTTTATTATATCGAAATTACTATTCGAACCTAATTAAGCCATTTAAGCGTAATACGATTCAAGGCATTCGTTTCATACCGATGTTATTATTTAAACCTATTTAAGTCATTTAAACATAATATAATTCAAGGCGTTTGTTTAGTACATCAAAGTTACCATTCAGGTCAAATTTTCAGGCATGTATCAACTGAATTCATTTGAATCGATTCTAACCATGCATAACTCATTTCGAACTAAATTTTTAGGTATGTATTAACTGAATTCACTTGAATCGAATCTAAACATGCATAATCATTTCGAACTAAACCTTCAGGTGGCATATTCTGACGTATGATCAGTTTAATTCTAAACACCGTTACGGCCGCCTAAACATGCGTACTCTAAGTTGAATTCAGTCGAAATAAGTCATGCATAATCAGTCATTATATTCTCAATTAATCTAACTAATTCTAATCTGACAGGTATCACAACTTAAGGGCTAAAACGTTTTCGAAATTACTATTACTTAGGAGACGAGAAACACCCACCTGGACTCCAAACTAGCGGACCTGATTCCTGGGCTAATTGGGGACATTTGAAGCTAAATTTCAAGCCTCCTAATTCGCTACCCAACATCATCTTCGAACTAGCCTCACCAGCCCGTTCCTAGGCCCCTTTCGGACCTCTCTCGTCACCGGAGACACACCGAACCGCCGCTTGGTCACTGGCGCTCTCTCCCTCTCTCTCTTTCGCCCTCTCTCGTGGTCGGTTTCAGGGCTATGGCGGTGTGGTGCTTGGGTTTTCGAAACCCTAACCTTCGCACCCTCGTAGCACGTGACCCTCGGCCCGAGCCTGCTGTTGTCGACGTCGCGAACCCGCCGGTCACCGTCGCGCCTGCCACTGGCCTACTCTCAGGCCCTCTCTCAGCCTCTCCCTCTCTCTCTCTTCGTGTGGTAGTTGCTGGGGAGGAGGGTCGTGAGTAGCTTGAAGAAGATCCCCCCTTTTCGTGTTTTTGCTGAGAACGAGAAGGGGCTCGACCCCTTATGCTCCTTTTTCTTTTTTTTCTTTTTTGGTTTTGATTTGGGTTTAATAGCTCGGTCAACTAAAATCGCCAGTCTAATCTCGTACCTCTTATCTTAAACCCAATCATTAATACAATCACTCATCGATCATTCGTTTTCAAATACATCAAAGTTCAATTTTAATAAACCTCGAAACTAATTCTAAGGTTAACAACCTACTCGCTTTCGGAAAACGACTAAATAAATCGAATAAGAACTAAATTAAACTATCAATATAATTTAAGGGCACAAATAGCACGAATTAACTTTAAAATCAATAATAGTAATAATAATTCTTTTTAATAAAATTATCGTTTACATAAGCGCATAAGTAATAATTTTACTCGTATAGTTAATAAAAATACGATTTTATAGCGTAGAAGGTAAGGCAGCCATGTTATCGTAAATAAAGAAGGCGAGCCTTACAGCAGTCCACGTTGACACATTTCTATTAGGCTTCGCAGCTAATTGTGTCAAGTACCAATGTTTACGACTGTCAAATAGTTGAATGTATTGCACCCAAGATGACACATAATTTGGTTTTCGTTAATACATTGACCTCCCTTGTGTCGTAATACTTATTACTAAAGAAGTTCAGTTACTTACATTTTGACTAAACCAATCTGCAAAAAGAGTTTCAATGATAGTATCAACATCAGCATCAGTAAGATGGGGTTGTGTGCTTCGGACTTGTTCTGTAAAAATTCTGTGCAATTGTATTTTAAAGAAAGTAAACAACACTATCTTTTGGGAAATATGAACGTATGGATAACGTACTCAATAGAACATTCACCCAATATAAGGCTTAACTTCATCACAATTTAGTAGCACATGAAGATGTGCAGCAATATATTCAGCATCTGTGAGATACCTTGATCTTTCCTTCCCAATAGCAATCCCTTGCGGTTCAAACATAGAGAGAGTTTGGAAATGACTATTTTGTTCACCACCATCCTCATTTCTTCGACATCTACTGCACATAGAAGGCACATTAGAGCCGAAGTAATAAGAGGCAAAGAACGACCTTTCCGCTTCTAAGTAAGCTTTCGTTATTGATCCTTCAGGATACGCTTGTTGTTTAATCCTTTTCTTCAACCGACCGAAGTACTAACATATTAATATTAAGTAATTCTTGTAAATGCCTACATACATTCCCAAGTTTTATAAATCTAATTTAAATTAATATAATCTATGTTACCGCTCAAATGGATACATCCATCGCTACTTGACAGGACCACCAAGTTGTGCTCTTCTACCATATGCACCGATAACTGCTCCATCACATTAAAGAAGCCTAGAGAAAATATCATCTCCAACTTATAGAGAATAATGGTAATGTTCCGATACATTTTCTCAAGCACATCCTCCCACAGTGTTGTGGAGCATAAATTCTTAAAGAACTTACTTAACTCAATTAGAGGTTTGAACACATCATCTGAGAGAGCACCAAATGCAATAGGCAATAGCGTCTCCATGAACAGATGACAATCATGACTTGAACATCCATCACAATGTTAATGATATTCTCAAAGAAGTTCTTCTCTGTGTGTATCACATCTAAGTTGTGACGGAACAATTGGTATTGCCAGTAAGGTAACTCTTAGAATATGCTCTTCGTTGTCTAGTTATGTTCATTCTCCTTCAATCCCGGTATTTGAAAGTCACCATTTATCGTTACCATTTGGTACTGTTCCTTCTCAGCATAAAGTTGTTCCCCACTTATGCGGCGAGAAGGACCCCTATTAATAGTTCTGCCTTTTATAAATGAAGTTATGTTTCTCCTAAATGCATGATTCCTTGGTAAGAAACACCGATGACAATCGAACCACGAGAATTTACCTCAATTCCTGAGTCTCAAAGCCTTCTGCTATGTTATACATACTGGACATGCCAATTGACCACTAGGGCTCCACCCAGATAACATCCCATACGCCGGGAAATCATTGATGGTCCACATAAATGCAGCTTTCATTTGAAATGTTGTAGATATGTCATACATTTTAATCCCAACATCCCACAACTTCTTCAACTCAACAATAAGTGGTTGTAAATATACATCTATTTTGTTCTTGGGATTTTTAGAATCGGGGATTACACAAGTGAGGAACATAAATGGTGTGGTCATAAACATTTCAGGGGGAAGGTTATAAGGTGTAACCACCACAGGCCAAATGGAATAAGATCTTGAGGACAATGTGGAAGGATTAAATCCATTAGCACATAAACCAAGTCTAACATTTCGAAACTCTGCAGCAAAATCGGGATACTCGTTATCGAAATGTTTCCATGCTGCACCATATGATGGATGACATAAAACACCCTCCTCCCCGCCGATGTTTATAATGTCATCGCATATGCTCTATCATACTTCTTGATGCATACAACCTCTGCAGTCGAGGTTTCAATGGCAAGTAATGCATCATTGCATATGGCAATGGCCTTTGATTCATTTGCTGCGACCTTTGGCTCTTCCATCTTGAATGCTCGCAAAACTTGCATGTATTGAGGTTTAGAGTCCTCCTTAAAAAAGAGCATACACCCTTTATGGAAAGAATCAATGTGTATAACATAGTTGTCGAGATCTTTAACAAGCTTTTTTGTTTGGGCATAGTTGTTTGGCACGCAATTGTTAGGAGAACACATCTCTTTCATTAACTGAACAACTTCATTGAAACAATTTTGTGGTATTTTATAATCAGACTTGATACTCAATCGCCGAACAGTAGTAGAGAGCTCACTGTGGGTTGAACAACCATCATATGAGGGTTGTTGAGCAGCTTGAACCATATCATAGAATGATTCTGAGAATTGCTTCCCTCCTGAACCCTTACATTTTCATTTGCCAACATGGCATCACCAATCATGGACTCCATATGATCTACGTAGCATTCATTGTGGGCATAATTTGTATGACTTGAACCACCAGCTTCGCCCATTTCTCTAGTAGAATATCCAAAATCATATTATTGAGGTTCTTCTTCTCTATGACTTATCTAATACCAATATCCTTTTACAAAGCCCTTATACACAAGTGCATCTTTACCTCATTGGGGTACACTCTATATTTGCCCCCACTTTGGAAGTCTGATTGTCTTCATACAAATGCATCAGATTGATTTATACCATTTAAAAATTCTTCTGTGTAACCATTACGATCAGGTAATAATATATTGTACATCAACGAACGATGTGGTGGGCCACTCATATTCTTTTTAAGCAACAATATTCATAAAAGTCGTTGGATTAGTATTAATTTCAATTTACACTAAAAATATTTTCTAATGCAAAATACAATAATTAGTTAACATAACTTTGGTAAGAGATTTTAAGGTCACACACATTTTAATCTTTTTCTTGTTTTTCTAATATTTCACTTCGACACAAGAGATAGAAAGGCCTCAAATGCAATAGATAAATTAATTATAAGAGGATACATGCGTCTTAGAGACTCATCTTTTAATATCCGAATATTTGCACACTGATATGACTAATTAATATAAACTTACAAAATATATAATTATTTAATGTCATGAGCATTGATGAGCACTTCAATTCTATAATATAATTAAAAGAAATAAGATATAACTAATAAGTGATTACCAAGTGTCAAACCAATGTATAATCACTCAATTTTAAGTATAGTTATATAGATTTGTTTACTAAAAAATATATATAATTAAGTACATTGTATTAGTATTAATTTCAATTCACAGTAAACCCTTACAAATCACTCACTACAACTCCCACTAATCTCACACAATTCCTACACACATATTTCAACTCTTGCAAATCACCCACTACAGCTCTTATAAATTTTCACATAATTAATTCACATAAATTTTTATTTTTGCCAAATTTTCTCTTACAAACAAAACTACTAATCTCATACAATCCTAAACCCTCAATTACAATAATGCATAATTTCAACCAAATTGAATCAATTACTCAATACATATCTAACAATTCAACATAAACATACACTAACAACACATTTTCGACTACCAAAACTATAATTTGTAGTATTTAAAACTAAATCTAGAGTTGAAAAACTTACCCAAATGAGGCTAGAAATTGGGGAAGAAGGCGGCAAGCGGCGGCACAATGGGTACCGGCGGTGTGACCGGCAACGACGAGGGGCAGTCGCGGCTGCGTGGGGCTGGTGGTGGGCCGACGGCGGGGGGCTACACTCTTCTTTCTCGCTATCGCTCTTTTTCTCTCCTCTCGGTGACACTTGCGAAATGGAGCAAAAGAAACCATATCTGGTCTCTTTAAAACAACGTGGTGACGGATGGCGATGGAATTTCTGTTGCCACCTTGAAAAATAAATTTTCAAGGTTGTGTGGCGACGGAAATTCCGTCCCCACTTAAAAAAATTAATCTTTTTTTTTAAGCGACGGATATTCCGTCACCAAATACTGTTTATGCACTTCAGCGACGAAATTTCTATCGCCACCTCATTCCAGATTCTGTTTTTAATTTTTTCCTACTATCGTCGCCATTTCCGTTGGAAATTTATTCTGTCGCCTATTTTCGTCATTAATTTGCTCTTTTTAGTAATGAATATCTAATAAATCAATCAAAAGTATTGCAAATTTATAGTCAATTATTTTTATAAGACAAAAAAGACTCATCACAAAAAAAAATTCTTTTATTTTAGAAGTTTCTGCACGTTCCTCAACAAAACAAACGAGTATGTTTATAAAAAATATGAAGATCATTCAAGCTAGAAGATTGTTCATACTTGACTTCTACTAAGCAATGTTTTTAGAACTAGTATGTTAGGGAACAACATAATCAAGATAAATGGTTGTCACAATAATCAAGTTGGTTTAGCCAATTAGCTTTTCTAATGATTGATAATTTTTTGGTTTGGAGACTATTATACTTAATTATTAGTTATAAATATACAATCATAAAGTCTATAAGTAGATTTAAACGAAAGTTTCTAAAGCAAAGCTAATACTACATGTCACAATTAGAGAGCCTTGGTAAACTTCGTAAATTAAATCATGACCTAAGCTCCTTGCTAATCTGATCTCTGACCTATGTAATTAATTACAATTATAAATTCTAATAAAAAGAACTATTCAAGAGTTACATTGACATAATTAATTTCAAATATAATAATTGAAATAAAATATTTATTAACTAAAATAAATTAGCTTCTGTAAAATCGTTGATTATTATAACTTTTGACAATGTGAAAAATTTTTAACAAAAAAAGCATTGTTGTAAATAGTTAAACCTCTAGTATAAAAAAGAGTTCACATTTTCACAAAATTTTTAGAAAGTAAAAACTAAAATTCTCGTTGCATCCACACATAATAGTCAATGATTGTTAGTCGTCAAGTTGCTACGGGACTAACTTGTCGCACATGATCAAAATTAGTTTGTTACATTCAAATAGATGTCAATCACACAACCCACAACTCTAAAGTTAGATTCTCCACAACGCCAAAAACAAATTATAAACTTAAAGATATTGTCAAATTACAACTACATTTTAAATGTAAAATTTGTAAGGTATTCTTGTAGTTACGAAAACTAAGATATATCACGCTAGATGGGGTGGATAGAATGATTATCAAAAACCACACTTAACTACAAATCTAAGTAACATTGAAACAGAGCTAACCAAAGTAAGCATAGAAGAGCTTTAGAAGCAGCGAAATAATCAAAGACTTAAAGATACAGTTTGGAGCAAAATATAAATCCAAAAACTAAAGTGGAACATAACACAAGTATTTGTTAACGATGTCGACACTTCCATATAGGATTAGTCACTGCCTAATGTCTCCTTCCTCAGGATTTGAACAATTCCACGTCTTATTCACACAAGGCTTTTCTTGCATCTTGAGTAAAGTCACGCTTTTCATTCTAATACGAGTTGGTGCTTGTTGGGGCCAGGCACTAGTTCTTGTGAGTACTTCCACGGCCAGCCACTTGATCTCATAGACATTCCTTTTTATCTCCACTCAACTAATTTCTTCTGGTTGAGCTACTCATTAAGTATGACTCACTTAACACTTGCTATCCAAGCAAGTTCTCCCAATCTTAATTGTTAGAATTCTCTTATAAGAGGTTTTTTTGAGAAGAGAGAGTACAAGAAAAACAATGAATAATAAGAGTACAGCTAAGTGCTTATCACAATATGTTCAATTCTTGTTTTTCTTCTTGCTTCATCTCTTCTTTTTATAGACTTGCAACTTTAATATGGCCGCTACAAATAACTTGGATAGACAAGTATTCATTCAATCGCACCAATGATTTCATAGTTTGTACACTACCACTTCAGAATATGTTGGACCTTCTCTTGGACAAAATCTTCATTTGACTCTTGTTTGACTCTATCTTAGACAGCAGAATCATCATTATACTGTTGCCATTCTCACTCCATTCAATTAAGCAAACCATATAATATATTTTAAAGATATTTGAAAAAATAATTTCCACAAATAAAGCATACTTTATTAACTAACCAAATCATCTAATAAATAAGTATATCATCTTGAGAGAAATATATCAATCAGATGCAATCAACTAAACATAAAATATCTCAAGATCTACGATCAAAATATTTCAAGGGTACTTTCCAAATATAACAGAAGCATGCTTTCAGGAATAATTAGGCAATCAAATCAAGCATGATTTTAAGCTAAGAAAATAAACAGTATTCCCATAATATTTCAAGCGTGTTTAACATAGTTAACATATCTTTACCAAATTCATATGAACAGACTTTGACAATACATTATCAAAGCTCATAAAAACTTACATAAGCAAAGTTAGTTCATAGTAGTACATTAAGCATATGTAACGAAATATATAAATCCAATCTTTCTAGGATATGATATGCATTAAGTAAGTCATAGTCGCAATATGTTTCACCAAAGTCGGAGTAACTTTGATAGAACTAACTCTCGAGGCGTGCATATATTGTATATCAACCTATCAATCTCACATAAACAGGATATGCATCTAGCTAAGTAATAGCTTGTATATTAACAACACATAAATTATCCACATATTCCAGGTATATCGACTCACTTTCATACACATTAAACATGACACTTTGAATAATATTTGCAATATATCGACTCACTCAAGTACATTAATAATGACCTTTTGCCTTTTATCAAAATATATCAAATATAGCCAAGTCAACAATCTGCCCCTTTTTTTTTGTGAAAATCAAAACCATAAACACATAATCAGTTTTTCATAATCTCTCCCTTCTTGTACTTCATAAAAAATGTCATTTGAGTAGGAGAAATAAAAAATTAGAAAGAAAACAATATTGATGGTTGTAGCTTTATATCTCGAGTAACTTCATGTGTCTTTATGTCTCGACATTGATGATTTTATGGCTACAACAAACTAAGTGATGGTTGTAGTTCTATGTTTCGAGTAGTTTCTTTGTCTACTAATAATGAGAAAGACGAAAGAGGGCTCACGATGAATGGTCCGTAGGGGGTACATATTCTAACAGTTGATTTATTGTTGGCTTTTGGTTTTTAGTAAGTGGTTCATAGGTATACCTGCAGTACTAATATATAACTTAATGGCAATAGCATATGTAACAATAGGGATTTTAGACGCCGATAATTCGACCTTGGAGACTTTAGATAGGAATAATTTGACCTTAAAAAATTAGCACTCAATTCGTTGATCTTTGGATCATTTATTTTTAATATGCTAATTTCAGGTCAAGAATACTTTCATTGTTCAATTAGGTCACATAATAGTTTTGTATGATGGTATTGAAAGGTTGCAAACAAGATTGCCAGAACCGAACTAGTAAATGAACCGGAAAATTTAGTGGATCAATGGTCGGATCAGTCTAGCCGGTTAGACCGGTAAAATCATTTTATCATATTTTATTAAATTATGAATAATTTTTTATTTATATCAGTAAATTCTGAACTTAAATAGGTAGAAAACTTTTAATAAGTATTATCATGAATATTTCAATTAGGATGTTTTAGTAATAAATGAGTTATAAATTTCTTAAATTCCAAAGCTTTTTATGAATTTCCTTGTGAGTAACAAAACCGCAATTATTTAATTTGATCAAAAATCGATGATGAAGTAGACAATTTTTTTGGATTGCTAATATGTAATCAATTAACAAAAGGATTCAATTGAGAGGGAGGAAAATTTAAATGAATAACAAATAGATATAAATTTGCAAGTGAACATTTATATTTAGCAGGAGTTGTGTTGCTCACTTGGCAGGATACCCAAGAAGAACTTTAAAATAGGCAAAAGGGTTAGGGGTTTGAAGTTGCTTCACAACACATTGTAATTTTTTAATGGTACCAAAAAAAAAAAAAAAAGATAGGGGAAGGTCTTGAACCGGTTGAACCGGCTTGTCCGGTCCGGTTCTGGCAACCTTAGTTACAAAGATGTGTTATCCACGTGTGATAAATAAGGCAACAAGTTATCGATACAATTATAGTGGTTGTCACTGTACGACAACCACCACAATTAAGTAAATCTAAACCATATATTTGTTTTTCCACGATCTAAACCGTTGATTTTTTTTTTGTTTTTAAAAGAGAAAAAATATATTATAAAAACCACAAAACATTTATAAATTTGGAGTAAAATTTATATTTGTAAGGCTTGT
>NCQV01059068.1:4245-35065 GCA_002740545.1 Lophocereus schottii | reverse complement strand
CTTTATTACTTTGATTTGTGGTTTGATTGAAGATTGGATTGGTGATTCTCAGTGGTGATCAATTAAAGTTTGTATCACTTTCCTTCTTTTTGCAATTTCAATTCAAGTTTTTATATTCATCCATATTCATCAATTTAGGGTTAGGAATTATGGTTGTGAATATGAGTAGAGGCTAAATTCCCAATCTTAGTTTAGGGAATAGCCTCTATTATGGTTGATTGAATCATGAGCTAGTTTTAGTGAATTGTGCCCATGTTTATGCGGCTTAATATGCCAAGTGTTTGATGAAAATCTCGAAAGAGAATTACTTCATTGTTCTTAATTAAGGTTTAGGAGATCAACAAAAGTTGAATCCTCTGTTTATTGCGACTTTGTGGGTGATTGAATATCTTGACGCGAAAACAATCAAGGTTTCAATTGGGAAATTCCGATTACTCAATTTCGTGGCTTTAACGATTCTAGTTTCATGAAAATAGATATGCAGGATTTATCAGTCAGTCTAACTACCTTTGAAAGAAGGTGTAGATGTGTTTCAATTTGTAACATTCCATTCCAATCATTTATATGGGCAGATTAGTAGGATTTAGTTAATGATTTATGAAGCACAATAGTGTGGTGAACCCCAACCTAAGATCCTTATCACCAATTGATTTAGATAAATTTTTAAGCATTCAGTAAACTAGAACCGTTTTGAGTAATTATCAACAAGAATAAACATTTGCCTGGTTTAAGTGTTAAAAATTAGTTTGGTGGTTGAAATCGAGTTCCCTGTGGACTTAGCCCATACTTGCCAGTTGCTAAGTACAACTACAGCCTGCACTTGCAGTAAATTTACACAATAAGTTTTTGGCGCTGTTGTAGAGAGATTGTTTATTTCAACATCAAAATTGACCAAAACACTCTAGATTAGGCCTTTTCTTTTCCTTTCCTTTTCTTTTGTTTTTCTTTATCCTTATTTGGACCTTCTTATGCTTGGTATAGTTCTTGCCTTATATGCACATGCACTGTCAAGGGGATCAAAACCTTATTGATTTGGATCCTGAAATCAAGGCTATTACACGTAAGCAAAGCGGCGCTCGAAGACAGAAGAAAATAGAAGCTGCACTGGCTGGAAGGGATAACCGAGTTTTAAAAGACTATGCTATGCCGCAAGTGTCAGGTATCACTTCATCCATAGTTAACCCGGTAGTTGAGATGCATAACTTCGAGCTTCGGTCCGCTCTTATCTCCTTAGTGGAGAGAGACTAGTTTGGTGGGCATTCCTCTAAGAGCCCAAACATGTATCTTTGCAATTTTCTTGCGAAGTGCGATGCAGTCAAACTCAATGGGGTACCCACTGATGCCATTCGACTGAAGCTCTTTTTATTCTCCTTGAAGGGTAGAGGTAGAGATTGACTCCAAAATGAGGACCCAATTGCCTTTACCACCTGAGATACACTCTCTAAAGCTTTGTTGAGCAAGTATTTCCTACCAGGAAAGGCTGGCAAGTTGAAGGTACACCCAACTACATGGGGAGTCCTTATATGAAGCTTAGGAGAGATTCAAGGATCTCCAACGCCAATGTCCACATCATGGCGTCCTTGACTAGCTCCTGGTCCAGACTTTCTACAATGGACTAGATTAGTCTCTGAAGATGTCAATTGATGCTACAGTTGGAGATGCTGTCATGGGAAAATCAATTGATGCTACAAAGGCTCTATTAGAAGATTTGGCCGCTAAGAACTACCACTAATCTAGTGAGAGAACCACTTTGAAAAGAAGCGGGGGTAAATATGACATTGATGTTGTGGATATGCTTGCCAACAAGGTTGATGCTCTTGCTCAGCGATTTGATAGGGTAGGGCTCCTAATGCGGGTAGCTCATCTAGTATAATTTATGAGGTCGGGATTATTTATGAGATTTATGGCATCCAAGGGGACATGGCTATTGATTGTCAAGTCAACTTCCAAAGAGTTGAGCATGCCAATGCCATGCAAAACTTCAACCCACACCCACAAACTAATCCCTACTCAAACACATACAACTTAGGGTGAAGAAATCACCCAAACTTCTCCTATAGAAATAATACCCTGTGCTACTCAATGCAAACCAAACCCTGGGTTTCCAATACAAAGCACCTTACAACCTATCTCCCCAACCTCCTTAACAAACGTCCAAGCTGAAAAGTCTTATGGAATGCTTTATCCAAACTTAGACTAAGACTAATGAAGCCCTTGGTGAGTCAGTCACTTAGCTAAGTTTTAAATTTGAGACCATAACCACTTATTAGAAGATGATGGAAAATTAGATTGTTCAGATTGCACAACAAGTGAGCCATTTATCTAGACCCTAGGGAGACTTACCCGATCAGTGCGAGACCAACCCTAAGAGTCAGATGAATGCTATTACTCAGAGGAGTGAAAACGAACTACAGGGTCCCAAAATGTCCATGAGGGAGGACAAGAGGGAGGCTGAGGAAGAGGGTAGTGCTAAGATGGAGGTTTCAATTGAAACTCCGAGTGAGTGGTTTGAGGTTGAGAAAACATGAGAAGCACGAGCTGAGAGTATTTCACCTCTGGTGAAGCCTTACAAGCCTCTTGTTCTATATTCCCAGAGGCTAGTAAAGGCAAGAGATGAGCACAAGTATGAAAAATTCCTAGAGATGTTAAAAACATTTCACATCAACATTCCCTTTGTGGAGGCTATCACTAACGTGTCATCCTATGCAAAATTCTTGAAGGATTTGCTCTCCCACATAAGGGAAGTTATTTGAGAATAACACAATGTCTCTCACTGAGGAGTGCAGTTACCATTATTTAGAGCAAGCTTCCTCCTAAATTTTCAGATGTACGAAGTTTTTCCATCCCCTACTTTGTTGGGGATGTAGCCATCAGTACAGCACTCTACGACCTAGGGGCTAGTGTGAGCCTAATGCCTGACCCAATTTACAAGAAGCTACAAGTAGAAGACTTAAAGCCTACTACCCTATCATTGTAGCATGCTGATAGATCTGTTAAGTATCCCCTGGGTATTTTGGAAGATGTTTCCTTACAGGACAGAAAGTTCTTTATTCCCTATGATTTTGTTATCATGGAGATAGGAGAAGACTCCTGCATCCTTATCATCCTAAGGAGACCCTATATAGCTACAGCGGGACCCATAATTGATATCAAGAATGTTAGACTTTCCCTTTAGGTAGAGGATGAGAAGGTAGAGTTTTACGTACCACAGTCCATGGCCAACCTCACTTTCGATGGTACTTGCTGCAGAGTGGATGTGTTAGAGTGGATATGTAGCACGGAGGTCATGACTTGCCATTTTGTGAAAGACCCTGCTCAAGGCCGTTATGATTGGCTGTGATGTTTCTGAGTCATAAACACGGGAGGAGGAGTATATTAGACTCCTCGATGCATCTACCGCTTACAAATGTAGGCAATGTCCCAAGGAGGTCCTCAACGCGGAGGTTCAAGCCTCTTAGGTGAAGGAGAAAAGCATACCAAAGGTAGAGTTGAAACCTCTATATTTCTATCTCAGGCATGAATTTCTTAACCTCGACCACAAGTTTCTTGTCATTGCCAGTGCTAAACTGGATGATCCCCCAACTTGAAAAATTATTTGAAGTGCTCAAGAAGCATAGTGGTTCCATATGTTATAGCATTGACAATATCAAGGGACTTAGTCCCTCACATTAGATGTGTCACATCTTTCTTGATGAAGGTCATAAAGTCTCTAGGTAACCTCAGCAACATTTAAATCCAAATATGCAATAGGTTGTGAAAAGTAGATTGTCAAGATACTTAACATGGGGATCATCTATCCTACCTTGGATAGGGAATGGGTGAATCCAGTTTAAGTAGTTCCCAAAAATAGTGGTATGACTGCCATTAAGAATGAGTGTGATAGACTTATATCTATCAGGACTGTCACTGGGTGGTGCATGTGCATTGATTATTGTAAATTGAATCAAACCACCCGAAAAGATCACTTTCATCTTTCTTTCATTGATTAGATGTTGGAAGGATTGGTTAGACATTCTGTATTTTGTTACTTGGATGGCTATTTCGGTTTCTTCCAGATTCCTATAAATCCAAGTGATCAGTAGAAGACAACCTTTACATACCTTTATGGCACCTTTGTTTATCACTAGATGTCTTTTGGGTTATGTGATGCCTCTGCTACTTTTCAACACTGTATGATTGTAATCTTTTCTGATTTTATTGAGAACATCATAGAGGAGTTCATGGATGACTTCTCTGTCTACAGAAGTACCTTTGACCTATGTTTAGGAACCTGACTAAGGTACTCCGTTGGTGTAAGGAAGTCAATTTAGTGCTGAATTGGGAAAAGTGTCATTTCATGGTATAAGAAGGGGTGGCATTGGGTTATGTTATCGCCGCTTCATTAATGATTTGTTTGAGATTTCTTAACCTCTGACTCAGATTTTGCCAAAAGACAGTCGATCTATGTTTATTAATGAATGCCTCGATGCTTTTTGTAGGATTAAGAAGGCATTAATTTATGCCCCACCATTCAGCCGCCTGATTGGGATCTCTCTTTTGAGATAATCTATGACGATGTTGACCATGCAGCGGGGGAAATTTTAGGGGAAATGAAGAATAGGAAGCCCATTGATCTATAGTGCTAGTAAAAACTCGACGAGGCCTAGCATAACTACGCCATCACTGAGAAGGAATTGCTTGCACTCATATATGCAATGGAGAAATTTCGCCTTTACTTCTTATGCTCCAAGGTCATTGTGTACACCAATCACTCTACTCTTAAGCATCTCCTAGAGAAGAAAGATGCAAAGTCTCACCTCAACCAATGGATCTTGCTCCTGTAAGAGTTCAACCTAGAAATAAAGGGGAAGGAAAGGGCTGACAACATTGTTACTAATTATCTTTCTAGGCTCATTGTTGAGCACCCGAATGTCCTCCCTCAATTATGCTTTTCCTGACAAACATCTATTTGCCATCTCCTTGGGTGGAGCTCCATAGTTTGTAGACATTGTAAACTACTTGACACTCTAGTATAATACTATCTGATTTGAATTCAAACCAGAAGAAAAAGTTCTTCGATGACATCAGATTCTATTTTTGGGAGGAGCTGTTCCTCTATAAGCTGTGCAACGATGGCACATACAGGAGATGCATTGTAGATAAGGAGATTCAGCGCGTGATATCTCATTCTCATGAATATCCACATGGAGGGCATGCTAGTGCCTCCAAGACTGTCGTCAAGGTACTCCAAGTGGCTTCTTTTAGCCTTCATTGTTCAAGGATGTTCATAGCTATGTCTGCTCTTGTGACCATTGCTAGAGGATGGGAAACCTATCCCAAAAGAATAAAATGTCCCTCAACTTCATCCTTCAAGTTGAGATATTCGATGTTTATGACATTAACTTTCATAGAACCTTCCAATCCTCGAGAGGAAACAAGTATATTGTAGTTGCTGTGGACTATGTCTCCAAGTGGGTGAAGGCCATAGCTAGCCCTACTAATGACTCAGGGATAGTGGCTAAGCTATTCAAGAAGATCATTTTCCCCCACTTTGGGGACTCAAAAGTGCTTATTAATGATAATGGGGCACACTTTATAGAGAAGAACCTTAAGATTATACTGAAGAAGTATAGAATGCATTACAAGTTTGAACTTGGATACCACCCCCAAACTAGTGGACAAATCGAGGTCTTCAATTATGAAATCAAAGCCATCCTTGAGAAAATGGTTGCAAAATCAAGAAAGGATTAGGCAGACAAGTCGGATGACACCCTTTGGGTCTACTGTATGACATTCAAAACTCCTATTGGTATCACGCCATTTAGGCTAATCTACAGTAAGTCATGAAGAAACGGTTGTTACAGCTATATGAACTTGAGGAGATCTATTTGGATGCCTATCAAAGTTCAAGAATCTATAAAAAGATGATGAAAAGGTGACACAACAAGTTCATTAATAGGAGGGAGTTTTAGGAAGGCATCTTATTCTTCTGTTTAATTCAAGATTGAAGCTCTTCCTTGGTAAACTCCGATCTCATTGGCCAGATCCTTTTAAGGTGCTAAAAGTCTATCTTAATGGGGCTATAGAGATTGGTACTAAAGCTGTAAACTCTTTAAAATAAATGGCTCCAAACTAAAGCACTACACAACAGGCAAGCTACTTGAGGGAAGGTTTCTTTGGACCACCCTAATGTCCCTTCTTCTTAGAGGCGGACAAAGGTCACGCTTAGAGAGGTAACCCAAGCTTTGCTGCTTTTGAAAAATAAAGAAAAAAAGAGAGAAAAAGAGAAAGAGAAGGGTAACAAAGTAGAAAGATAAAGGATTTTTGATCAGCTCAGGTGCATGACTAGCCCTGTAGAAGACATATGGCCATGGGCCCTAACCAGAAACTTCCTATAATTTTTGTACGATGAGCCAAATGTTTTTGCATGGTCATGCGCATTTAGAGCCAGGAGCACAACTTGCCGTGCGCTTGATGCACAACCATGCATTTGGATTTTAAAAACCCCTAAATTCCTTATGAACTCTCTCTCCTTCATTTGAATTCTCTTCTATACCTTCGCTAAACGCTGCCTCTTCTCAAATCTCAGCCACCACCATCACCACCACTCATGCTAGAAATCGTCACCCAGCCGGCACGCCACCATCGCTCCCCCTGCTCGTTCTTTCTCTTTCCCCTCTTTCCTGTATTTCAAGCACCTCAAAACCCTAACCCCTAAATTCATTCGGATCACCATCACCCTGCCAAAAATCCGCCATCACGCGCAGCAGTAACTATCACACTAGCCTCCTCTTCCTCCCTTCTTCCCTTTTCTCTTCCTTAGTTCCACCCTCTTTACCCACAGAACCTCAAAATTGCTCGCCCCAACCCAGTTCTCCTTTGCATTTTCTGGCATGATCCTGGCATTACTAGCACCCATTGGTGCCAGTGGGGTTAATTAGGTGCTCCATTGAATTCAATTGGAAGTTTGGGGCATTTGGGTGTTTAATATATTGCGTTCAGGTTTGAAATTGGGTTGAATTGGTTTGGGTTCTTCCTCAATTGCAATGACACCAAAGAACAAGGCTAGCTTCGCTCTTAAAAGTCCACTCCAATTTCCACAAGCTTGGGTAGCCACCCACCGGCTCCACCCGGAGGTAACCATGCTTAATCTCACCTTCCAAGTGCAATTAACAAACATGGCATTGCGTTTCTTGATGATGCTTAGTGTGCACAATATGATGCTTTAGTGTCTTGTTGAATTAGTGAGTGTAAATACATTGATGTTGAGTTATTCAGATCACTGAGTCTGTGGGACGATTTACATGCTTTATTTGATGTCTTGGGTTAGTGAGAGTATGTCTAATTATGATTACTTGTCTATGAGAAATTTGTTTGGGAGTTCCTTAGTTCCTTTATGATTAATGAGAAATAGGTTCACAATAATAGGCCTTGCTACATTCACTTTAGATTAGACGACATAACTCATAAGATGAATCTATCCCGCTTTAGTGAATTTTTACAACTCCCCATAGGCAGGACGACTATTTTTTCATGCCGATTAAAGTCGTGGTGACTTTTGAAAGAAAATTACTTGTGATGCACCCCATATGTTTCCATTTAGGTAAGGCCACCTTTCTCTACAATCCTATCCTTCGTTACCTCCAGCACCTTATTGTGAATATAATCTTCCTTTGTTTTGAGTGTTAAGGGGGTACTAACAAGGGGGGAGTTGTTTATCTTATAGGCCGCCTTGCATGGGGTTCGTGTCAACACCGCTTTTCATATCGATACTCATCAGAAAAAGCAAGCTAAGAACAGCAAGGTGGTCATCGACGCCGGTGGCATCGTTACGACCTTAGCGCATGCTTTGGGATTATAGTATCTTTTTCACTTCAAATCAGTTCTTCATGAGTGCGGGCACATTAATTTAGCCACATGTATTCACATGGAGCTTTTTATGATGGTGGGTAGTTAAGTGTGGCTCAACTATCATGGTTGTGCTCGGTTTCCCTTACCCAATCCCAAGTAGACTAGCATCACTGATCAAGCCAATTGGAGTTATGATGATGATATTGACGCTAAGGGTGATGATGAGGCTGACCATGTAGAGGCTCAACCATAAGAGCCTCAAAGCAAACGTGCATTAGAAGGCACCTAAGGGGAGCCCGATCCTATGAGTGGACTTGACATTGCTGGCCCATTGGCATCACAAGAGTTCCCATTCCGCTAGTTTATCACTGATGAGTTTGCTCACCTTTACTTGAGGCTCGATTAAATGAGCAAGCAACACTTCCAGGCATAAGCAGAGCTCCTCTGTAGGCATGATAAGTGCGACTGTTGGCAATAGAACCTTGAGCACCACATATATTACGCCTACGAGCATTTTCAGTGGCCATATCCTCCATCTGATTGAAGGCCTAGTGGTCCTACCTGCTCCCATTGATGTACTGTGAGTATTACCCCCCTTAATTTGTATGTTTATTTCTTTCGTTGGGGATAGTGAATGGTTCAAGCATGGTGGGGTGAGCTCAAGAGCTCTTGGCTGGCCTTGATGATGATTTGAACTTTGGACTGTTGAGACTATAATTAGTGCATAATTGACGTGGTTTGTTGTAGTAGTGTACATTCATCTGTCCATTTAGCTTACTTGCACCTAGGCATCTAGGTTTTAGGTTTCATTTTTAGTTTAGATGCATATATAGGATGCATTAGTCTTAGTCTTATCTCCTATTCAGTAGAGTATGTAGGATAAAGCATATAGGTAGGTGATGCATGCACATATTATCTCTAACCATTTATTTTATGTGGAAACGTGTTGGGTAAGACCTATATGAGACCATGAGGTAATCTTTCTATCCCTTGCCTTCATTTTTTTACTTGTAGATAGCCATAGTTAGATTCATTGCTTTGAAAAAAAAAATAAAAAAACCTTAAAAAATCTTTTGAAAACCCCTCCTATGATGATGAGTCAATGCATTGGCGGTTAGTCAATTGGCATGATTGTGCACAATTGCGAGCTATTCTTGGTAAAATTCTTCTGAATGATAGCTTTGAAACATTTTGATTACAAAGCCTTATCTTGCCTATTGGTTGCCTTCAAAGGCCCCTTATCATGATTAACCACGCCTTTCAAATAGAACATCCCTGAGACTAGTTGGGTGTGTTCGTAGTTTATCCTGTGAGACTCTTGCACCTGCTGAGACTATTCACTCATATAGTCTCATTATTTTAGTTCATATGTGACCCTGCCATATGCATTCTTTTTAAAACTTGGTTTGTTTTTCTCTAAGGCTACATAGACACTGTGTATTTGACAATATGATAGAGGCAGTTTTTGATTGATTATTAGCCACACAACCAAATAGCCTTCTGGGGATTCATGTTACACCCTTTGCTGACCCTTTTGTGACTGTGACTAATTTTAATTGTTACAAAAACTATTCACTTATCCCTTGGCCTTGTACAACTTTCTACCTTTTTGCTAGGACCAGGTGGAGTTTTGCTTCAATGATTCTTGATTGAGTAACGAGCGGTGTAAGTTCACTTATTTTGTTGACTGGCTTGAGGTGTATTGACAGTGGGAAGGTGATCTAGTGTTTTCCTCTTATGTTTATTGTGCTAAAAGTGTGTTACAGAATGAGTTGAGTTGACCCCGTGAAATGCTCACCCTGTGCCATCCATTTAAAAAAGAAAAAAAAAAAATTAAAAAAAGAAAGAAAAGGGAAAAAAATAAAAGAAAAAAAAAAGAGAAAAGAGAATAAAAGCGCTGGCATGGTTGATGACTTTAATGCCATATAGATATGCCTCAACTCATTTCCCGATGCCCATCCTGTGGTTTAACTTCAATTGGTTAGTATGCTATGGTATTGCAATGTAATGCGCTGTGTGGAATGTCTGTGGTACTCTTTAGTCTCCTGGCCCTAAGTTCACATCCTCAAAGTTATTTTCTCTCTTACACCGCTAACCTAAGCTCTATTATAACACATAACAAGCCCTCTAGATTGTCATTTGTATGTGTGACCAAAACCGGAAGCGTACGGGTAGTCCTAATATAGATAAAAGATATCATTTCTCAGGGACTAATGTAACTTGCTGAGTCTTGCCTATCAGAATGTGCTAAGTAAAATTTTGGTTCAAGTGAATTTGATTTAACAATAGCAAATAAACTTTTCTAAATCAGTAAGGGAAAACATCTAGGAATTCTTGTAGTTGTGAAAGGAAATTTGATCAAAAATAGTGAACATGTGCTTTCTGATTAAATTCGAGGAATTGTAATCTTTTCAGAAACTCAGTCTATTCTTTCGAAATAAACTAAATTTGCCTAAACTAAGCAAAAGTCATTCTTTCAAACTAATTTCCCTTACTTCAAATTCAACATCTTTGATTACTTACTAGCCCTCCTAGCATACAAATCTCTCTTTCGAGACGAAGTTATGTTAAGCCTTATTAAGTAGTACAACAACCAAATGTCATCTTTTAGTTTTTCACTCGATTGCTTCAAGAGTGCAAGCAAATTTCGGCCAAAAATCAACTCAGAACAATCCAAACACTTGACAAAACGAAATTAAACCAATCATGAAAATGAGCACAATTGTATAGATTAAAACATGATCCAACAACACTTCTACCCACTACTAAATTCCTAGACTAAAGAAAACTACTCAGACATGATAAAAGATTAACAAACTAACCAACGATTGGCCGAAAATCTGAGCAAAAAGGGGCTTGACTGAGATGACATTCAACCAAGGGCTTCAAAAACTGCCTCAAGAACAAACTCTCACACTCAAGACTCACACCAATATAATACCCAAACTTTAAAAAATACAAAATTGGAGAAAGAAACTAAAGCTCTAATCTATGCTATTTTATGCTTTTGCTTTGCTTAGGAATGATTAGAATACTACAAAACATTGCCTTTTATAGAAAGGCTCGGTCGATCTTAGCCATACAGCTAAGGGATAACAAAGACGCAGTAATTATAGGCTCACCACGATCCATGGGGTGCACCACGAGCCAACCGTGGCCAGTGCGGAATCAGGTTTTTTCTCATTCTTTGCTCCAGGGTGTGGCATAACATGGATGACCGTGGGGGGGGTCAAAATAAATCTATTGAAGGGCAAATGCTGGATAAAAAGGTTAAAAATCCTGCAAAACACATCAAACAACTATATCCATGCATAAAGCGGGAATAAGATAGTAAATAACAATTTAAAGCACATAATTCTCCTAAAAATGACACAAAATAGCCCTTAAATGATATACATATTGAGTACTTATCAAACTCCCCATGCTTAAACTGTTGCTTGTCCTCGAGCAATGCAAAGATTAAAAGTATACACAGCTTCTTCCGGATAGATATAGGTAACATTCAATTGGCAAAGCTGATCCAAAGGTAGCCCAAAAAGATACAAAAAAGCATTAATAAATAGAATAGGGAATGAAATTTTCAAAGACTTTTAATAGACCATAATGTCAAACTTGAAAGTAACCTCCCCCTAATTGTCAAATACAGTCATTTAACATATGAAACAAGCAAAACTAGCAAGGCCGGTAGAACCTCACTATAGTTATGTGGCACTCGGCACTCATGTGTTTGAAATGTATATATTTATGAAGGTTCTCTCAAATCGCAACCTTAGATGCAAATCTACCATAAGCTTGACAAGATTCTCAAATTCGTCATCACTACAAATGCAAACACATTAGACAATCATGAGGACTGTAATAAGGTTGTAATGGGGCTAAGGGTAAAGGTAAGAAGTGAACCAATGTTTTTGAAAACGAGGAGTTAGAAGCCATAGACCAAGAGCTAAACAATTCCAATGCATCATATTACATCCTTTTTAAACCACATGAATTCAGAATAGATCTCTAAATGAAGAGAGAAAGAGTCGAAAATCATAAATAACTTACATTCCCACCGAAGCTAACCGCTTTCTTCTTTTTTCCGTTCTTTTTTTTATTTCTTTTTTTCGCTTTCGAATTTTTTTTCTTGTGTTTTTTTTTGTAAGCACTTATCATTTTTTTTTTTCCTAAAAAGGATAGCCAAGGGGGAAATCTATAACGAACTTTAAATTACAACTCTTCTACAAACTTTATACAATTAAACAAGGGATTAATCAATATCTCACAACCCTGTATCAAACAACCAAATTACATAACAACATATCATTCCTTCTCAGTAACGCCTTATGATGCATAAGAGTAGAACACTCCTCTAGCCTTGCCTTAAAGGTGGGACAAGTATTCGGCCATGGGTTATGATAGGAGGTTCAAATCAAGAAAAACATATACAAGCTTAAAGGGGCTAACAAGGGATACAATACACAGCTAGGGTGACTATTTGGCCGTAGGGTTCAATGAATCAAAGAAAGAAAAAGGCCTCAATCATATTGCCTAAATACATATACGAAATGTGATCTTGAACGAGAATCAAAGCTTGTTCTAGAGAGTTAACATCAAGGAAGAGTCACACATGAAGGAAATATGAAACTAATTTGATAAACAGCCTCTAAAGGCTCAAAGTCTCTCAGGACTTCTAACAAAGACAAAGCTAGCTCACTAGTAAACACATGCTAAAATCTTGCAAAGGCTCATGGGGTAAATCAACTTGCATCCAACATGTGGTCAAAACATAGAATTGATTTCGAAAACGCATTCGCAAACTTTTATGCATAATTTGGGCGAATCAATGGATCAAACTTAACCAAAGAAAGCTACCAAATCTATAGAGATCATTGGAGGATTTTTTTCTTTTTCTTTTTTTTTCACTTTTCAATTTTTTTTCCATTTTTTATGCATGCTCCGACAAACAATGCAAACCAAAATGCAAAAAAAACTAATAAAAGTGGAAATGCAACCTAGAACGCAAAGAAAACTAAATGCACTACTAAACAAAACTAAAACAACCAAAAACTACAAAAACTACTACTAAAAACGTATACAAAGCACAAAAACACTAAACCGAATGTAATGACTAACTCCCCCATGCTTGAATCACACATAATAGAAAAAGGGAAGGGGAGAAGCACATAGCATAAAACAAGATCAGAGAGGAGGAGATGGAGGAGGATGGGGTCAGAAATTACTCGAAAATTTTGCTGCGCTTGACCCTTCTTCTATGGTTGAACTGGATCAGTTAGCATATGAACATTGGCTTTTTCAATTGGTTGTCTCACCAGAAATGGCTTCAATCACTGTCCATTGACTATGAAAGCTCCGGTAGACTCACTCCATATCTCCACTGCTCCACTGGGTTGAACTTTGGTGATGGTAAATGGTCCCGACCATCAGGATTTCAGTTTATCCGGAAACAATCTCAACCTTGAGTTGAATAGGAGGACCATATCACCTTTTTCGAAACGCTTCGTCATGATATGTTTGTCGTGCCATTTCTTAGTTTTCTCTTTGTAAATACGTAAATTTTCATAAGCCTCTAACGTTAGCTCGTCGAGCTCATTTAATTGTAGCAATCTCTGTTCTCCGACCGCTTTAAGATCAAAATTGAGTGTCCTTATGGCCCAATAGGCCTTATGTTCCATCTCCACTGGTAAGTGATAAGATTTTCCAAACATTAACCGATATGGAGTGGTGCCTAGAGGAGTCTCATAAGCGGTGCGGTATGCCCAAAGAGCATCATCAAGCTTTAAGGATCAATCTTCGCGGGACTGATCTACCGTTTTCTCCAATATGCTTTTCAATTCTCTATTTGAGAGTTATACCTGCCTACTTATTTGGGGATGATAAGGCGTAGCGACCTTATAAAATATCCCATTTTTTTTAGAAGTGACTCAAGAGGCTTGTTGCAAAAATGTGTGCCGTTATCGCTTAGAAGAGCTTTCGGTGTGCCAAATCGTGTGAAAATATTTTTCTTTAGAAATTTAAGGACAACTTTGGAATCATTCATCAAGGATGCAATGGCTTGCACCCACTTAGAAACATAGTCAACTGCCACAAGGATGTAAAGGTTGTTATGGGATGGAGGAAAAAGATCCATGAAGTTGATCCCCCATACATCGAATAACTCTACCTCAAGTATGCCACTTTGAGGCATCTCATGCCTCTTGGAAATGTTCCCTGCTCGCTGACATCTATCACAAGTCATGATAAATTTTCTTGTATCGTTAAAGAGCACAGACCAATAGAAGTCTGCTTGGAGTACTTTTGCAATCATTTTGTCTGGTCCAAAGTGGCCACTATAAGTTAAAGCATGGCAATGATGTAAGACACTACGGACTCATCTTCATGCAAACATCTTCTATAAATCCCATCTCCACATAGCAAAGGAAATGTTCTTCCTACACATACTATTTAGTATCCGTAAAGAATTTCTTTCTTTATTGGTAGGACATTCCTAAAGGTAACACGCCGCACACCTTGAAGTTCACCATATCAACATACCATTGGGCAGCTTGTTGGGATATAGCCAATAACTGCTCATTAGGGAAAGAATCATCAATGGGAAGCTCTTCACTAGGAGTGACCTCTAGGCCTAAACGAGATAGATGATCGGCAACCACATTTGCTAACCATGCCTTGTCTTTGATTTCTAAATCAAACTCTTGAAGGAGGAGGGCCATTCAGATGAGACGAGGTTTGGAGTTGGATTTCTTCATTAAATATTTCAAAGTGGCATGATCCGTGAAAACGATGATGTTAGAATTAATCAAGTAGTACCTAAATTTTTCTAAGGCAAAGACAACGGCTAAGAACTCCTTCTCAGTTGTGGCATAGTGCACTTGAGCCTCGTCGAGAGTACAACTTGCATAGTATATAGTATACGACTTATTATCCTTCCGTTGGTCTAAAACAGCCCTTACAGCATAGTCACTTGCATCGCACATTACTTTAAAAGGCAGCTCCCAATCTGGTGCTTGCATTACTGGGGCGGTTGTCAATGCCTGTTGTAATTCGTGAAAAGAACTTAAGCATTCTTCGTTAAACTCAAAAGGCACATCCTTGACAAGCAATTGGGTGAGAGGTTTTGCAATCTTTAAAAAATCTTTTATGAATCGTTAGTAAAACCGACATGTCCGAGAAAACTTCTCACACCTTTTACAGAGGTTGAGGGTGGTAATTTTTCAACCACCTCCATCTTTACTTTGTCAACTTCAATGCCTTTGTTAGAAATAATATGACCAAGGACAACCCCCTCTTCCACCATAAAATGACATTTCTCCCAATTTAAGACCAAATTCACATCTTCGCATCTTTACAAAACCTTAGATAAGTTATCCAAGCAATGGTCGTACGTTGTACCATATATAGAAAAATCATCAATAAAGACTTTCATTATGTCCTCTATAAAATCTGAAAAGATAGCCGTCATGCAACATTGAAATGTGGTGGGGGCATTACATAACCCAAATGGCATTCGTTTATAAGCATACGTGCCATATCGACATGTAAAAGTAGTCTTTTCTTGGTCATTTGGGTGGATAGGGGTTGAAAAGAATCCCGAATATCCATCTAAGTAGCAAAAATATGAGTTCTTTGCTAATCATTCAAGCATTTAGTCAATAAAAGGAAGGGAAAAATGATCTTTGCGGGTGGCTTTATTCAATTTTCGATAATCAATGCACATACGCCATCCTGTAATAGTCCTAGTAGGGATTAGCTCATTATTCTCATGTTTGACAATAGTCATCCCTCCTTTCTTAGGTACAACATGGATCGGGCTTACCCACACACTATCTGAGATAAGGTACATAATGTCGGCTTTAAGCAACTTCAAAATCTCCTTTTTAATCACCTCTTGCGTGCTAGGGTTTAAATCTTCTTTGGTGTTTAATTGAAGGCTTACGGTCCTCTTCCATTAAGATTCGATGCATACACAAGGAAGGATGAATCCCTTTTAAGTGATCTAGGGTGTATCCTATGGCTTTACGATGCTTTCTAAGCACTCTACGCAAAGAGTCAATTTGGGTAGCATTCAAGTTTGCATTCACAATAACAGGATATGTAGATTTTAGTCCAAGAAATTCATACTTCAGTGATGAAGGGAGATGTTTTAACTCTACCTTGGTAGCTTTTACCTCATCAAATGAGGGCTTACTTTCATCTTGTAATAATTCCACCTTAGTAAGGGAAGGCGGAATTGGTGGAGAGGTTTCTAGCAATTGAGCACACTCGGCTACTTCGGAGTTTTCATCCTCAGTAGTGCCATTATTCAACATCAAGTGCTCAAGTAGATCATTAGAATTAATGTTAGATGTAGCTTCCCGTATTAAACCATCAACCACATCAATCTTATTACATTCATTGGAAATAAAAGGAAACTTAGTAGTTTTTAGTAAATTAAATTCCACATGAACATTACCCACATCTAAAGTTAGTGTATCGTTTTTCACATTGATACGACACCTTGCAGTGGCCAAGAATGGCCTCCCAAGAATGATTAGGGTCCATGTATCCACTTCTATTGCCAAAATCACAAAGTCTACTGGTATGTATAAATCCCCTGCTTTATTGGGACATCTGTGGGTATTTTACAGAACGGTCTGCTAATTGCAAGGGGATAGTAGCTGGTCTTAACTCTCCTAATTCCAATTTTTCACACAGAGCAAGGGGCATCAAGCTTACGCTTGACCCTAAATCACATAAAGCATGGTTTATAGGCACATTCCCTATTAGGCAGGGAATTGAAAAACTGTTGGGATCCTTTAACTTGGCTGGAAGCTTATTTTGAATTGCTGCACTGCATTCTTCAATCAAAGCTATAGTCTCATGTTCTTCTAGCTTTCATTTGTCAGACAGAATTTCTTTCAGAAATTTAGCATATGAAGGCATTTGGGTCAAAGCTTCAGTAAACGGTATGTTTATGTAGAGTTTCTTAAGGACATTTAAAAACTTTCCAAATTGCATATCAAGTTTTGCCTTAGCCATCCTTTAAGGAAATGGTAAAGATGGGGTGTAAGGCTTTGGAAAGGTGATATTGGGATCCTTAGGAACCTCATTAGGCTTATGTGTGACATCAGCAATTACTTCCTTAGAGGGTGAAGATATTTCTTTCTCAACATTCTCGACATGCTCATTCTTGTCATGCGAAAACTCATCAATGGTGACCTCTTTAAGACCTTCTAGTTGTTTACCTCCTCTTAACAGCATTGCGTTGCATTGCATTTCTCCCTTGGGTTAAGCTTAGGCTTACTAGGAGATCTATTTGGTGGCATAGATGAAAAAGTGGTTTTTTGGGCAATTTAGGCTTCTAACATCCTATTATGAGTCGTAAGCACATCAATCTTAGAGGCTAATTCCTTAATATACTCATCTTGTTTTTGTTGTGCCATAAGCATATTTTCCATCATTGCTTCTAAATTAGATTTTTGGGGCATCTGAGAAGGGAATGGGGGTCTTTGAAACCCGGAGGGTACTCTAGCATTCATCGAGGGTATGTTCACAGTGTTTGGATTCGACCTGTAACAGAAATTTAGATGATTCTTCCAACTCGGATTATGGGTATTAGAGTAGGGATCTTTAGTCAGTCTTGGGTTGAAATTTTGAACAAAATTAACTTCATTAGGGTCTTGGGAAAAAGGACTCCCAACTTGACAATTCAGAGTTATGTGCTCAATTGAACCATAAATTTCACAAGGGGAAGGGGCATTAGAGTTCATAGTATTAACATTCATTTAGTTCAGTCTTTTAGTCATGGCATCCACTTTAGCAGAAAGTAAAGTAATTGCATCAACTTCAAGCTTACCTCCAGCCCGCTTGGGTTGGGTTCGATCTATCGACCAGTGGAAGTCATTTAGCATCATCTTCTCGATCATATTATAGACTTTATCCTCAGTCTTACTTATCAGAGTTCCTCTTGCTGCCGCGTCAATAGTGGACCTTACAGGTTGGGTCACATCATTATAAAAGGCTTGGATTATCATCCAACACTGAAGACCATGATGGGGACACAAACGTAGCAGATCTTTAAAACACTCCCAGGCTTCATAGAGCGTCTTGTTATCTCTTTGCAGAAAGTTGGTGATTTGATTCCTTAGATCGTTGTTTTGCTTGGAGGAAGAATTTTTCGAGGAAAGCTCTTGTCAATTCATCCTAGGCGGTTATGCATCCAGGAGGCAAAGAGTGCAACCAAATGCTCGCTTTATCCCTCAATGAGAAAGGGAATAAGCGCAGCCGAATCGTATCAGTAGAGACTCTATTTAATTTCAACATATCACACACCTTTAAAAAGTTTGAGAGGTGCACATTTGGGTCTTCCAAGGGAGTTTCGCCGAACTGAGATTGTTGCACCATGGAAATGAGTGCCGATTTGAGCTCGAAGTTGCGAACGATGCTTAAGGCGATCCCCTGGACTCTTGAGGTAACAAAATCACGAAGAGTCCTTCATTAGTCACCTCCTGCCATGTTTGAATTCCATCTTGCCTTGCGTCTTTACAGTTCAATCCTTTACATTTTCCTCCTTAGGGGAAAAGCCCTTTCAATCTCAGGATTGGGTTCATACAAGATTGGATTTCGCATAAATAGGAAAAATTCCTGCAAGCACTAACACCAACATTACCAACGCAATTTAAACAAGTAAAGAAAGAAAAAAAAAGCAATAAAAAGCAATAAAATACTTAGTCACTTTCACAAAAATAACTCAATAGTTAACAGTTTTAGTCCCCGGCAACGGCGCCAAAAACTTGACCACTACCGCAAGTGCACGGATAGTCGTAGTATAGTTAAAAGATATCGTTCCTCACGGACTAATTTAACTTAGTCTTGCCTATCAGAATGTGATAAGTAAAATTCTGGTTCAAGTGGATTCGATTTAATAATAGCAAATAAACTTTTCTAAATCAATAAGGGAAAAAACGTCTAGGAATTCTCATAGTTGTGAAAGGAAATTGGATCAAAAATAATGACCATGTGCTTTTTTCTAATTGGTTAAATTCGAGGAATTGTAATCTTTTCAAAAACTCAGTCTATTCTTTCGAAATCAACTAAATTTGCCTAAACTAAGCAAAAGTCATTCTTTCAAACTAATTTGCCTTAATTCAAGTTCAACGTCTTCGATTAGTTACTAGCCCCCATAACATGCAAGTCTCTCTTTTGAGACGAAGTTATGTTAAGCCTTATCAAGCAGTCCAACGACCAAATATCACCTTGCAGTTTTTCACTCGATTGTTTCAAGAGTGCAAGCAAATTTCGGCCAAAAATCAACTCACAACAATCCAAATACTTGACAAAATGAAATTAAACCAATCATGAAAATAAGCACAATTGTATAGATTAAAACATGATCCAACAACACTTCCACAAACTACTAAATCCCTAGACTAAAGAAAACTACTCAAACATGATAAAAGATTAACAACCTAACAAATGATTGGCAAAATCTGAGCGAAAAGGGGCTTGACTGATATGGCCTTCAACCAAGGGCTTCAAAAACCGCCTCAAGAAAAAACTCTCACACTCAAGACTCAGACCAATACAATAACCAAACTAAAGAAAACTATAAAATTGAGAAAGAAACTAAAGTTCTAATCTATGCTATTTTATGCTTTTGCTTTGCTTGGAATGATTGGGAATGCTGCAAAACGTCGCCTTTTATAGAAAGGCTAGGTCAATCTCAGTCGCACAGCCGAGGGAAAACGAAGAGGTAGCAGTTACATGCTCACCACGGTCCGTGGGGTGCACCATGGGCCGACCGTGGCCTGTGCTGGAACCGGGTTTTTCCTTATTCTTCGCTCCATGGGCATGGCATAACACGGATGACCGTAGCGGAGGTCAAAATACATCTATTGAAGGGTAAATACTGGATAAAAAGGCTAAAAATCCTGCAAAATATGTCAAACAACTATACCAAGTATAAATCGAGTATAGGAGAGTAAATAACATCTTAAAGCACATAATTCTCCTAAAAACAACACAAAATAGTCCTAAAATGATATTCATATTGAGCACTTATCAATGTGCATTTTACTAATGGAGGATTGAGAATATGGCCAAGCTTATGGTAAGGTTGTTACATTGGGAGGATGACTGAGAGCACTAGACATTTTAAAACACATGAGAGGGAGCGTTCTTACTTATTCTCCCCCTTTGAGGGATACTCCCACATATACTAGTGCACCGCTTGTTTGTAGGCATCTTGGTTAAGGGGGTGTGATATGGGTCAACCAAATGTCGAGTTCAGGAAGTATGATCTTCCAAATGACTTTGTATAGTTCTTTGAACTACTTATTTATGCCTTGAATAGTCCCTAGGCCATGTATAGTTGTGTTTTATTGATTGATTATCATCTAGCCTTACCAGAGGAGGTGGAAAATTAGGGGCTTTGATCCCTTGTCAGTTCGTTCATGTTTTCAGTCTTGCTTGAGGACAAGCAAGAGAAAGCATGAGGGAGTTGATAAACCTCTAATTTTTCTATTTTGCCCCCTAATTTCAGCGATCTTCCCCATATATTTCTTTGATTTACTAGAGGATTTGATCATATGTGCTTCCCTTTGTTGGTAATTCTTTTATTTGGACTAACTTTCCTTTTTGTAGGTGTATTAGTCCCAATTAGAAGGATTTCTGCGTTCATCGATCCATAGATAAGCACGGAGCAACATTTCGAGAAGGGGAGAGATTCGAGAGTCGATAAAAGGGGGTCGAAGCTTGAAGAATTGAAGCAAAAAGGCTTTGCATGGTTAACTGTGTATGTAGGCATGGTTGTGCATAATCATAAAAGAAGTGCAAAAGTGAATGACTAGGTATGCAAATTTTGCCTGACCACGCACTGAAAGCAGAAAGTTCCCATAGAAATGCACAGCCAGCTGTGCATTTTTGCACAGCTATGCATCTTGAACCCGAAAGTTGTACACGACTAGCCGTGCGTCGAAGCGGGGTTGTCCGTCCTTGACTTTTAGCATTACTTAACCTTTTTGGGAAGTTAATTAAAGACAACTTTTTATCTTCTTTTTAGAGGGCATTCTTTGAAAGACGAAATTAGGTTTTGTTAGAGAGATTTTGAAGACTCTTTATTGCTTTGACTTGTGTCTTGATTGAAGATTGAATTGGTGATTCTCAGTAGCAATCGATTAAAGTTTGTATCTCTTTCCTTCCTATTTGCAATTTCAATTAATTTTTTATATTCAGCTATGTTCATTAATGAAGAGTTAGAAATTATGATTTTGAATATGAGTAGAGGCTAAATTCTCAATCTTGGGTTAGGGAATGTTCTAGTTTTAGTGAATCATGTCCATGTTTATGTATTAGATTCTTGCTTAGCATGCCAAGTGTTTGATGAAAATCTCAAAAGAGAATTAGTTCATTGTTCTCAATTAAGGTTTAAGAGATCAACGTAAGTTGAAAAATCTTTCTGGTGTGACTTTGTGAGTGATTGAATATCTCAATGCGGAAAGAATCAAGATTTCAAATGGAAAAGATTGCTCAATTTTGTGGGTTTGATGATTCTAGTTTCATGAAAATAGATAATTAGAATTTATCATTCAATCTAATGACCATTGAAAGAAGGTGTTAGATGTGTTTCAATTTATAACCATTCCATTCCCATTATTAATATGGGCAAGTTTACATGATTTAGTTAATGATTCGTGAAGCATAAGTGTGGTGAATCCCAGCCTAAGATCTTTATTACCCATTGATTTAGATAAATTTTCAAGCATTTAGTAGAATAGAACTATTTTATGTAATTATCAACCTCAGTGAATATTTTCCTGGATTGAGTGTTAAAATTTAGTTTGGTGGTTGAAATCAAGTTCCCTATGGACATGGCCCATACTTGCTAGTTGCTAACTACAGCTACACCACTTGCGGTAAATTTACACAACACAAAGTTCGGAAAAGGTGATGTACCAGAGACCTACGCTAATTCTAGTGATAAGGAAATGCATTTAGTAGCCAAAGTACCTTTTTGAGGAGGAACATTCATTAAAGTCCCTTGATGAATCATGTGAGGAGGTGGTTGAGCCCATTAGTTAGGAATTTAATGATGATATATTCTTCGTTGAATATAGGGGGCTTTTTTTTTCCCCCTATATAGGTTTCATGAATTGTAGCATGTGATGAATATTTCATTGTTGAATATGAGCCCCTTTTCTCTGAGCTTATGATATTGACCTTCTCTTTAAGTCCTTTACGTCATTTTTTAACAGTATGGGACCTTTAAACCTAAGGATTTTGATTTAGACCAACCTCATGCACAGGCTAAAATTAAGAGACCTAGGAATTTAGGACCCACTAATTTGCATAGATAACTCGTTCATGCTAGTACAATTTCTAGGTTGATGATCAAGCTGCTAGCTAATTGTGATTATGTTGTCTCAACCCATGCATGCTACCTATGTACAAACAAGCCATAAGCTATTCAAGATAAAAATTAATCATAATCATATGCTTCCCAAAATAAATACAATTCCTATTTTTAAAGACAAACGAATTTTTTTTTTTTTGGGTTGAAAATTTATAGAGACCCTCACACCCACACATGAACAATACAACGCCCACATTGGGAGGTAAAGGAAAATCAAATACTAAGGAAATAAATAAAAAAAGAAACATATAGACAAAAAAAAACTTAAAAATAAATAAAAATGATAAGACTCAAAAACTCAAAAAGAAAATTAGTAACAGATGAAATAAAATCATATGTACAAGAGACAACTCAACATATGAAGCACAAAATATGTACAAAATAGTTGAAAATAAAAATAAATACAGAAAATAAAAATAAAAATAAAAGGAAAAGAGTAAGAGGAACTGTTATACGACGCTAGATGCGAAGTACACCTGAATCACACCTATAAACCATTCAACTGGAAGCTCATGGAGCATCAACCACCCCAAATCAACTCATGCTGCTAGTCACACCAAAACTCATTAGAGTATAGAGTATCTTATCAAACATGCTTAAACAACTTTAAACGTACAAAGAAAAGTAAAAATTATAAAGTATGTTCTAAATCAAGGACATCACCAAATCAATATAAGTAAGGGCCCATTTGAGCTTTTAAAATTATTGGGCCCCAAACACCTAAAAAGTGACCACCAAGGTTGTCATGACCATTTTTGATGTACCAGAGACGTATGCTAGTTTTATTGATGAGGCAGATGCATTTAGAGGTCAAGGTTCCTTTTTGAGCAGAAGCATTCATTAGAGTCCCGTGACGAATCATGTGTGGAGGTGGTTAAGACCACTAGTTTGGAATTTAATGATGATATTTTATTTGTTAAATATGAATTTTTTTTCCCATATGGCTTTCGTGAAAATGAAGCATGTGATGCAGAATTCATTGCTGAATATGAGCCATTTTCCTTCGAGCTTATGATTAGTGACCTTCTCTTTGACTCCTCTAAATTTGATTTTTGAGAGTATAAGACCTTTAAGACTAAGGATTTTGATTTATACTAGACTCTTGCACCTGCTGAAGTTAAGAGACTTGAGGATTCAAGATCTACTAGTTTGGCTAGATAGCTCATTCATGACGGTAAAATTTCTAAGTTGTTGTCTAATCTGCTAGCTAATTGTGATTATGTTCTCTCAACTTGTGCAAGATACCCATGTACGACCAATATACGAGTTATTCAAGATAGAAACAAGTCACAATTATACAATTCCCAAAAACAAAAATAATTTTTTAATGCAAAACTTCTTTTTTAGGGAAAAATTTTACAAGGGCCCACACCTTACCCCCTCACCTAAACAATACAATGCCCTGATTAGGAGTGAAAGAAAATCAAATGGTAAAGAAATAAATAAATAGAGAAACACATAGAGAAAAAAAAAGACACAAAAATAAAGAAAAATGAGAAGACTCAAATGCTCAAAAAACAAAATTGACAACAAATGAAATAAAATCATATACACGAGAGATAACTCAAAACCGAAAGCATAAAATATGTACGAAACAAATGAAAATAAAATGAAAAGGGCAAGGGGAATGATTATAATTAGTTAGATGTTAATTAAGTATACCTAAACCACGCCTCCCAAATAGTCTAATTGGAAGTTTCATGGAGGATCAGCCAATCCAAATCAACTTAACCTGCCACTCAAATGAAAACCCAATGTAGCATAGAGGAGTGTATCAACTATGCTTAAACAACTTTCAAACACATGAAAACAGTAAGAATTGTAAAGTATGTTCCACATCAAGCACACACTAAAATAAGACCAGTAACGGCCCCGTTGAGCTTATCAAATTGTTAAATATGAGTTATGCCAGAAACACCTAGCATAAAAGAGATACTGAGGTTGTCATGACCATTCTAGTGCACCTTTTCCTTTAACTCGCTTAGGAGAGTTCAAGGAGGGTGACGTACTAAAGACCTATGCTAGTTTTAGTTACGAGACAAATGCATTTATTGGCCAAAGTACCTTTTTGAGGAGAAGTAGTCGCTAGAGTCCCTTGATGAATCATGTAAGGAGATGGTTGAGTGCACTAGTTTAGAATTTGACGATGATATTTGTTTTGTTGAATATGAGGGGGCTTTTTGTTTCCAATATGTGTCTTACCAAAATAAAACATGTCATCAAGAATTCATTGTTGAATATGAGCCCTTCTCCTTTAAGCTTATGATTATTGACCTTCTCTTTGAGTCCTCTAAGTCTATTTTTTTAGAGTGTGAGACTTTTAAGACTAAGGATTTTGATTTAGATAAGACTCTTGTACATGTTGAATTTAAGATACTTGAGGATTTAGGATCCATTGATTTGCCTAAACAATTCATTCATGATGGTAAAATCTCTAAGTCGATGAAAACTTTGCTGGCTAATTGTGACTATCCTCTATGTTTGGTGTTTAGGGCCCAAAAATTTGATAAGCTTGAAATGGCCCTTACTTGTGTTAAATCGGTGATACGCTTTATTTAGGACAAATATCCTTTATAAGTCTTACTGTTTCCTCATGTTTAAAAATTGTTTAAGCGTGCTTGATATGCTACTTCCATGCCCTCATGGGTTTCGATTTGAGTAGCAACTTGAGTTCATTAGAAATGGTCAATGCTCTATGGGCTTGCAGCTGAATTGTTCAGGAGCCGTAGTTTAGTTACAGTTAACGCCTAAACTGGCATAGTCGTTCATCTTACTCTTTTATTTTTATTTTGCTTTGTATTTTGAGTTGTCGCTTGTGTATATGATTTTATTTCATTTATTTGCCAACATATTTTAACTTTTTAAGCTTAGTGATTTTCTCTATTTTTGACTCTTTTTTTGCCTATATGTTTCCCTTTTAATTTACTTGTAGGCATTATATTGTTTAGGTGTGGGGGTGAGGCCCTTTGCAAAAATTTCAGAAATAAATTTTGCTTTAAAAAAATTATTTTTGTTTTTGAGAGTTGTATGGTTGTGATTATTTCCATCTTGAGTAGCTTGTATAATAGTCATACATATGTAGCATGCATGAGTTGAGACGTTTTGCTCTGTGATGTGACCTAGTTTCTTCTGTACTAATCTCTACTTACGGTGACATGTCTATAGAAACCCTCCACAGTAGAAATTTGACTCTTAGTACTAGTTTACCAAAATTGTGTTTGAGAATTTGCTGCTCGCTTAATTTGATTTCTAAGTACAAGAAAAAAAATAAAAAAAGAGAAAAAAGGAGAAAACAAAAAAAGGGAAATGAATGAAAACATTTGACGATGTTCAAGACACTATCTATATTTAAAATCTTTAATTGACTTGAATATATGCTAATAAGTGCTTCTCAGGGAGTTCAACCAAAGCCTGAAGGGGTGCTTCATGACTCGGTCTCCGAACTATCTAGAATGCGTTTGGTGAGAACCAAGTATAGGCTTGCTACACTAGCTACTTGGGTCAATGAGCACAAAGAGCTTGTGAGTTTCTCTAGATTAAAAAAAAAAAAGAAAGAGAGAGTGGAAACAGATAACTAATAGACAGAGGGTGAAAGAGATCGATAAAGTCTAATATTATAATATTCAAGGGTCCACACAATTTTGCGCATAATATCTAAGGCAGGTAGATTGTGTTGTTGTGAGATGCGGGGTGGAAAATAGAGAATGTGGTCTACTTTTAGATCAATTAGCCTCTTGAGTGTATATTGTGCTCATGTACAATTTGATTATCGAGTTGTTTAAGTGGGAAATAAATAAATCCTTTGTGTGTTCCTGATAGATTTTATAGGTATGTCTTCTGAAAACCTTCGTGAGATTTCACTCGTTTATTAGGGGGAACCCGTAAGTTTAAAAGGGTTGTTGTATAGGCTAAATGAATTCGTGATTCTTACCCACATGAGTTAAGACTTTTGTTTTCTTGTTTTCTTTTTTTAGGTTGCTAAGTTTTTATTTTATTTGAAAACGAAGAAAATTTAGATGTAGGGTATTTATTCAATCCAAAATTGATATGTTTTATTGCCTTATTTGCCTAATATTTGGCTTATGATAATTAATAAACAAGTTGCATTTTGTTTGCTTTTGCAAATCAATAATGATATTTAAGAAAGGAGGAACAACAACAACACCTCCTAGTGTGGGTCCCGCTTTTGCAAAGTTTGGGGAGATACAGATGTAGGCAACCTTATCTCTACTGGCATCCCGACTCGTGGAGAGGCTGATTCTAAAAGACGCACAAAGTAAGATTTTGTGAAAACATTTTGTAGAAGAAGGATTTATGGAAACATTTTATGGAGAGAAATTAAGGACAAACAGCAGAGAATGAAATATGAAATACTAATAAATCAGGTAGTAGTAACTATGTAAACATAAGTACAACATAGCAGGAAAAGATACTATACCTCGATAAATAGGGTTTCCAAACATTGTCTCTCCCTAAATGTCTGTACTACCTGTATACAAATATGACATACGACCAAGGAACTCACAACCAAATCTACCCTACTACAACTGAGAGACAACTACGAGGCTAACTTTTTGAGATCTAAGGTCCTAATCCTATCCCGCCATGGTCTTCTATCCTGAGACAAGTCCTTTGCTAACCCTACAACTTTTAGTTCCTCTCTAATCATCTCCTCCAAATTCTTCTTTGGTTTTCCCCTCCTTCTTTTACCTTTGGGGATGTTAACCCTCACATCTCCTCACTAAAGCGTCCACAGTCCTTCTTTTCACATGGCCAAACCATTTGAGCCTTGTTTCTCTCATGTTATCTTTGATGGGAGCCACTTTAACTAGGTCTTTAATTACTCCATTACTAATTCTATCGACTCTTGTATAACTACAAATTCATCTAATCATCCTTATCTCTGCTACTATTAACCTTTGAACTTATGTCTTTTTTATAGGCCAACACTCAGATCCATGTAATACAGCAGGTCTAACTATCATACGATAAACTTTGTCTTTTAATCCTGCAGGCATCCTCTTATCACATAGCACACCTGAAGCATACTTCCATTTTTTCCAATCTACTTTTATACGCTGGTTAATATCTTCGTCAATATCTCGTTTCTGATGAATGATCGAGCCTAGATACTTAAACTTTTCGACCTTTGGTTCGCCATCCCATCAATGGTGACTTCTCCCATTGCGTCTTCCCTCCCATTGAAACAACAATGTAGGTATTCAGTTTTCGATCTACTTATTCTAAAGCCTCTCGATTCCAGAGAATGTCTCCATCACTCCAGCTTACCATTAACTCCCTCTCTGGTCTCATCAATAAAAATAATGTCATCTGCGAATAGCATACACCATGATAATTCATCTTGAATCCCATTTATAAGCTCATCCATAACTGGAGTGAAAAGAAAAGAGCTTAAAGCGGAACCCTGATGCAGGCCCATACCAACGACGAAGTTATTTATAACCCCTCCTAGCATCCTGACACTCGTCCTACCTCCCTCGTACATATCTTTAATAACTCAAATATACTCAGGTGACACTCCGTTCTTTTCCAAGAATCTCCATAACACTTCACGCGTAACTTTATCATATGCTTTTTTCAAGTCAATGAATGCCATATGAAGATCTACCTTTCTATCTCTATACAATTCCATGAGCCTTCTAAGGAGGTAAATCGCATCTGTGGTCGACCTGTCAGGGATAAAACCAAATTGGTTCTCTGATATCGAAATATCATTCTGCAACCTTCTCTGAATCACCCTCTCCTATAACTTCATAGTGTGACTAAGTAGCTTTATACCCCTATAATTATTACAATCCTGAATATCTCCTTTGTTCTTATACAATGGGATGACTGTACTAAACCTCCATTATTTAGGCATCTTAGCAGACCTAAAAATAATATTAAAAAGCTCTACTGGCCACTTTAATCCCTCTTCACCCAAACACTTCCTAAGAAGGGAAGAACAATGATCACAAAACGTAGAATTGGACCCGATCAGTATATTAACTCAGTTAAAGTTCTCAATCGAAAGAATATTATCCTAAATTTATATAACCCAAATCTTTTATCCTCTTTGCATGTCAAGGCCTATGCAACCCACCTCTCTGGTTCTATCATTAGTTCATCACCATCACATGCACAAACCCTTTGCAATGTCCTCATTTTCTCTCTCTTTGTTCCTCTATTATCCTTGCTCCATATCCCACTAAATCAACCTATAACCCTTGATTTTTCTCCACTTTATTCAAATCATCTAGAAATTATCGCATTAATGAGGCATTAAAAGGCGGTTACAAGTGCTAGGTCAGGTCGTAATTTGTTATGGATGGAAGAATAATCCTGAGCAAAAGGTTATGAAAGAGAATCGATGTAGGAGGTAGAAAGCTGAGAGCAGTAGGAGTAGAGTATATTCATATTTTCTTTTCGTCTTCCATTCATTCTTCTTTCAAATCTAGTTTTTTGGATTACAAATTAATGTAATCAAATTTTAGGTTTTGTTGATTTGAATGAAATTGTAATTTGGTTTTGAAATTGAGTAGTATTGGGTTTGAATTTTCGGTTCAAGTGGTCGTTTCCCTCCTTCCCTACTATTATTTTGCTCTGCCTTATTGACATGCTTTGTTTTAAACTCTGGCGAGGAGATTGTTGAGTCGGCTTCGATTTGTGGTTTAATTTATAGTTTTCATTTCCTTGATCCAATCTCTCTTCTGGGTATAATCTCCAAACTTCCACAATTTCATTTGTTGTTGAGGATGCTAATTCTTTTAATTTTGCTTGTTTTTTGATTCATGATCGAATTTCATTTCTGTGACTTTGTCCAGTTTCTTTTCCTAAATTTCGCTATTAATTGCTAATTTTAATATTCTTTGCTAGTTGAATTCTATTTTTCAAGTTCAAGTCCTTAGTTTAGTGTATCATATAGGTTTGGAATTTAATATGTTAGTTTCTAATTGTTGTAGCTTCAATTGGATTAAAATTGTTTTGAATGCTTTTAGGTTATTCACTAGTGCTTAATGCTAGTGTAAAATTATCAATTTAACTAAGTTCATGTCATGAGTTAGTTATAGCGTTACTTAATTATGCGGCGACCTGATTTCATAACCTATCCCTGTGAATTGACCCTCAAGTGCTACGACTAAGAACTTTGCACGTGCAGTATTTAAAAAGTTTGAAAAGTATTCAACATAATAACATCCAGTAAAAAGTTTCTAATTCTAAAACTCTGCCTTACACGAACAACATCCTTGTGAAGACCTTTGATTATCATCTTCCAAGTGTGGCTTCTAGTTTTTAATCTTTTGTAATTTTATTGGTCTTGGATCATGGATTTTAGGGTTTTCCATTTTGTTTCATCAGATACCATTGTTTTCATTTATGGTTTTGTTCACCTTTCAAATGACTTGAAAATGGTTATTTTCAACTAAGTAAATTCAGTTGTTACGATGATAGAGTTTAATGGTACTTTGTTTTGAAATTTATACTTTTGCTTCTATATGATTTTCAATTATGTGACTATTTATTATAGTTTTCCACCAATCAAACATTTACGTTGGAAAATCCTCCCTCCCCCAACTATTGAATTGTTTTTCACGCCTTCTTTGTATAAGTTTATTTTAGTAGCTAAGTTCATTTAGTGTTTTACTACTTTTTTTATTGCAAAGTGTTACAGTTTATAAAAGCATGTAAATTGCCACAATGTTATTGTATGCTTATTTACGTGTGGATCTTTGTACTTTTAAGCCTATCCCTCATTTCCTTCAATATCAAACTACTTTCTTCACATTATACTTTTGTCTTCTCTTCTCTGTCTAACTTATTATTTCACTCGATCGTACTGACTAGTTTCATTCATCAATATTAACTGCTACATTAATACATAAAAGAATATTAATATCTGCATATATTGTTTTGTCATTTCTCTAGTCTAATTTGAAAATATGGATATAGTTGTCATGTCACATCATAATATCTTTAAAAAGTTTTCTAATAAAACTTACATTTAAGCCTTTTTGTTGGAGAGGGGCATCGCAAAAGATGAACGACATTCACTATTTCACTATTCAAATCACTATTTCACTAGGCAAATCAACTGATACACTTGAACACAACAATCCCCCTTCTCCAAAAAAAAAGCTCTTTAAAAGGCATTTCTATAACATCTCATGGGCAATGTTATAACAATTAAACATATTTTTACATCTAGTATAATTTACTTGTTAGCTTACACAAGAAATGGTAAAATTTCACACTTTACCCTAGGAAGAAATCTGGACTTTACAGTTTAGCCTTTTGTACTTCACGTGTTTAGCCTCACATGGCTATATGGTCAAAGAATTGCATGGGTGTGATTTTACATCTACATCAAATTCTGTCCTCTAACTACTTTAGTAAAGTGGGATGCCAAGGATCTTTCAAATTGTAAAATGACTTATGAGTCTATTGTGGTCTATTGTGGTTTTCCTAATCCACATATTGGAAAAGAAGAAGGAAAGAGACAAATTGAAGAAAAGAAGAATCTTAGAGAACTACAGGTCATAAACACAATGAACTAGCTGAAATGTCCATCATACCAATGCTGATCTATTCAAACACAATTTC